>JAVQIZ010231339.1:0-16719 GCA_036023535.2 Galaxias brevipinnis | reverse complement strand
ATAATCTCACATATATATTATTATTATTATTATTATTATTATTATTATAGCAAAAAAGTGCCCTGCTACTCCTCCCACAGTTTTTGCACTACAAAGACATGAAAGGTATCAAAATGTGCACACTGATCCCACTTAAGTTGCTATTACTTTTAGGAAGGTTCTGTAGCACAGTTTTTTAAATATTCAACTTTTAAGTGCCAAAATATTTCCCATAAGAATGAATGGGTGGAATGTTCAGGACTAGAGTGTGGCAGTTGGTGATTTGAAAATATTGACCTACTTTTCTAAATTGCCAGCACTCATACGTTTTTAAGTCAACATACACATATTTTACATGTAAATGTTCCCCTGGATCTTAAGAGTCCTATGATGTTATTATCTAAGCTGTGGGATTTATAGTTTTTACTTTACGGACGCTTGTTTGAAGACCGCGCTCTCCATTGACATCCCCTTAAACGGTCAAATCTCCACTCTAGATAAACGTTGCTCATTTCAAATTCCTTGCCATTATGTAACCTGTGATCGCGCTTCCAGTTTTTACATTATACATGGCCATGTTCGCCTGGTTCTTACGGTTCATACGGTGTCATTATCTGAGCTGTGAAATGTATAGTTGTCATTTGAGAAACGATTGAAGGCGACCACACCTTAAGCTACTCGACACACATTGACCAGGTTGCCGTGGTTACGAAATAAACATTAGAGCGCTATGCTTAATGTTGCTGATTTCGAATAAATAGCTTTTTTCTAACCTATGACAGCGATTCCAATTTAAACGTTTAATACACATATTATGCATGGGAAATGTTCACCTGGTTCTTGTGAATCATACAGTGTCATTATCTAAGCTGTGGGATGTACAGTTTTGGCTTGGTGTCCGTTTGTTTGAAGACCACGCTCTCCATTGACGTCCACTGTAAAGGAGTGGCGGAACCAGACAATTTTCTATGGGGTGGCCAGGGTGGGATCAGTGGTAATTTGGAGGTTTTATAACTTGTGATTTCCCTTCCAGTTATAACGTTGCCCAGACATATTATGCAGGGAAATGTTCACCTGGTTCTTTGTAATCATACGGTTTCATTATCTAAGCTTTGGTATTTATACTTTTACTCAAAGAACCGTTTGAATGACACCACGTCTTATGCTACTTGACGAACTGCACAGTTTGCTGTGGTTATGTGGATAAACATTAGCGCGCTATGGTTACAAGTGTAACCGAAGTACTGCAAGCACACATCACAATTTCCATAGAAATTGTAGCCCTATCTAGTTATTATTATTATTATTATTATTATTATTATTATTATTATTATTTTCCTGAATGTCATATGACTCCAGTGGGTGGTATTGGTTGATAATTACTTGTTCATCACAAATAATAAAGAAAATAATAAAGACAATTAAAAATAATTTATGAAGACCAAATCAATTGGAGAAGTCTGAAAACTGGACATAAGAAATGTACCACAACTATGTATTCCCTATCCTTTAATTTGTGATATAATAACCCCAGCAGACTGAGGAACAAAATGGTCTGTGAGGTCATTTCATTTCAACTTGGTGTAATTTATTGATTTTAAGGTTACTAAAGTTAAAATTAAATGTTTCTGACAGTTTGGCTCAATTATTAGATGTATTTACTCGCTAAGCTGTAAAAAATTGTTTGAAAATACTTGTATTTATAGAAGAAACACATTTATAGAAGAAACACATATATATATCTTCACACTAAATTATTTTGAAGATTTAAAGGTGGCAAAACTTTGACTCTGTGGATCCTGCAGTCTGCTCATTTCTTTTGTATTTGCAAATCATGAAGTGTCAAAAACTACAGATAAAATTTTTTTGTGACATAGTACCAAGGTTGTAGGGCTAAAACATTTTTATTTTATTTACATTAACATGAATTTACAATTACAAACAAATTTTAACCACTTTGTATCTACACATGTACAATTGTGCAATATGTACAATACTTATACATTTTATTTGTGGGCGCCTTTCAGCACTCTCAAGGTCTTCTTACAACACACAGTTTATACAGCCTCAGAAGTAACAAATAAAAACAAATCCAAAAGTAAATAGCCTGTCAGTAATAGAAAATATGTAGGGCACGGAACATTACAGAGGACAGGGTAACAGAAACAGGACATGCAATGCATCATAGTGAATATGGACAAGGGGAGACAGCAGGACACACAAAACCACTTGAAGCATCAAAGTGAGTATCCCTTTTATCTTCCCTCTGATTTACCCATTCGGTAAATTACACTCTTGACCACTAGAGAGCGGAAGGGTTTTATTCAACCTCATGCTGTGCGATGTTCAGATTTAAATCTGTTTTCAGATTTAAACCTGATAAAAAGGTTGGTAGGATAACGTGTCTCAATGAACTAAAAGTTATGCTGAAAGGACATATCTTTGACAATACATGATGCCTCTGCTGGATCTGTACTCTCTGCCTTTACAGCGGGCTTTCAGTGCATGGGCGGGGATTAGAGTCCACTCAGACAACCCACTAGAACCAGCTGTCTGTGCCCTGTCTGACTCCAATGATTACAACACAGCTTTCCCCCATCAGCATTCATCTTTCAGCTCGTCTATTTGATCCCTTTATCTCTTTAGCTTTCTCTTATCCTTTTTCTGCATGAGGCTTTTTCATTCAGACCTACATCCTCCTTTTCTCACACATTATTTATATGTAACATTTTGTCGTTTATTTGGTGGCCTTCCATTCCCGTTTTTTTTCAGTGGCGTTATCCTCTTTTTTGTTGTTGTCTGCTTTTACCATGGGCCTACTATCTTCTGCAGTGTGCATCTGACTTCTCTCCCTTCTGTACTCCCCTTTGCCACTGGAGAGGAAATACACGGGTCTTTTATTTGGAATATTATATCATGGATGCCCCGACGTTGCTGCCTCTATCATTATCTCAAGATCAACATCAGCATCCACAAACAGACACTCACTGTCCATGTGCTCCCTGGCTACAGATGTACAGATAAACTCATTCAGCGCATGATGTCCCCTCTTTCCCATCACCACATCTTTATGCTTGTCAAGGTTTTGGGGAAAATTTGTGGATCTATTCTCACTCTATGCATTTTTTACTATTATAATTGTCATTAAAGCTACAAGTTACTGTTTTTCTTTAAGAACTAGGTCCATCTCAAGAAAGTAAAAGCCCTACAAATTGGTTTGAAAAAAAACTAACTCAATAATACTCGACAATGAGAGGAGACCGAGTAGTTGTCTCTGTATACGGCCTGAGGACACCCAGCCTCCATGGTCCTGTTTTCACCATATATCAGGATGCTATAGGGCTGCAGGAGCAGTGATGGTGATGGTGGAGGAGCACCCAACAAGAGCCCCTTTCATGGCAGCCACAGCCTGGGTCAGCTGTGCAGAAGAGACAGGCAGGCCCGCAGCTGTCCATCCAGGCAGTGGAGGGGGGAGGGATAGGGAGAGGAGCGGCGGAGGTGGGCTGGGGAAGGAGGGAGCAGGGGGCAGGGCGGCGACTGAGGAGATCTCCCCTATACAACCCTTGGGCCAATCAACTGGCTCTCTGAGATCAACTGAACGGGGGGGGGGGAACAAAGATGAGCCTATATGTCGACGGACGACTAATCCCAGGGAATCAGTGTGTATTTTCTGGGTCTACAGGGAAGCTGCTGGTCATGCAGGCCGGACTGTTTGGCTTGATGAACCACAGGGTGTGGGTCTGATGTGATAGAAAGGGGATAGGGGGGCCTCCTGGTAGATCAATGATCAGTTTCACTTTGTCCCCAGGAGGGGTTTGACACCCTGTCAGCAGAAGTCACTCCCTTCCAAGCATGGGGCTTTTGAGTGGCAAACTTTTTTTTTAAATATTATACTATACATTTGTATTGTTAAAGGAATCTTCAAAATACCAAGAATATAATATTTGCCAACACTGGTTAGTTTCCCTCGTCATAATCTGTGAAGTTGGAGGCAAGTCGCTCCAATACCAACAAGGAGATGACAGCAGGTAAGCCCTTAAGACAACACCAGTAAGACAGTGACTGACATAACTGCCCTTCCACTCCTCATCTGTGTCACCGCTGCACAGGCTCTAGCCTGTAGCCTAGTCAATAGACTTTATGAGAGTGGGCACAAAGAGCTCTTCATTGACTATGCTGTCTTTCTTTGAATTAGTGATGTAAATTAGTGGTAATGTAAGGTTGAGTGTTATCCCATGATGGTCTGCTGGTTTATTGCTGCTTTTGCTTCAAGGAAGCGATGTGTATTTGATCCTCCCACCACAGCAGTGCGGTCTATAAACGGCATGGCCTACGAGGGGTAAGATTTACACAACATATGCTGTCTCATTCTTAGTGAACCTATTCATTCACTGTTTAAGCTTTCCCCAAAAGCTATCTGCAGCTCCGAATCTATTTGGACAGTCTGTGCTTCTGGTGCAACAATAAGTCCAGTCAGGTATGTGCTGTTTCCATGCACATTTTGCTCTGTGTTGCCTGGCAATTGAAGGGCATCGTTGCAATTGTATACAGATGACTATATGGGCAAATTCCAGAAAGCAGCAAATGATGAACAATTTTTGTTCTTTAAATTTAGATCTTTGTTGCATGTGGTCCTATAATGTTGACTAAATAGAACTGATGAGTGATTATGAAGCCTTTTGTGAGTGATTCCTTCACCGATCTCAAAATAGTTTAAACAACATTAAACACATATCACATCCAACTGGAGATGCAGTAGAGCATACACCTGGAAAGTTAGGTTAGCAAGACAGAACATCATGTTTTTGTTTGTGCGCGCGTCAGGCAGCAGCTGAGCTAACGCGCACTACTAGGAGGAGTCTGGCAACTAGAGGATTTGATTAGCCGCCTCGTGCCGCGCTCTATGCGCTCAGTTGTTGAGACGGCCGATGAGAGCTGATACTGAGGACCGTTTGTCTTTGCTATAGTAGACTGACGAGAGAAGCCTAGTTTTACCTTTTAGCGATTGACTAAATTGCATGTACATTTACTTAGAGAAAATTGTTGATTTGCTAACGCAGATACGCATATATGCATGTCATATGCATATGGAGATATGATGGAATGCATTGAAAGGACTTCGCTGTCTGTTTGAAAGTTTGCATTTTTCAGTCTTCTTTTTCAAGACTCAAATCAGAGGACTTTCTAAAATTGACCGCAACTATCTAAACGGACGTATACTTTGTGGATTAAGATACAAATTAATGATCAAACCTGCACACTAGTTGTCAAGACCCACGTCTTTTTCTGGGTATGGCATTTGAGTTGTGTGGGTTAACGAATACCTCCGGAGAGTGATTTTAACTCAAAGCTTCATCCAGAAACTCTAATATTGTCAACCTGCTGTCAATGCTACTTTTATTTAAACATTGCATTTGTTGCGCTTTGCGCTCTGTCACTCGTCTGTACGGACTGCGACAAATAGAGCATACAGTGCGCCGAGGGTTTACACCTGACATCCGAAAATAAAGGTGAGCATCCTTTTGAAGAAGAAAACTACTACAAATAATGTGCATTGATTATGAGAGCTTTGCAATATGTCTTATTGCAAGTTTTAATTGTTTTTAATTTAACTTAACTTAACTTAAAATTAACAAATAAACGATATTTACAAACGTTGCCCTACAGTATCTATATTGTTATCTATTTGACTATATTAAATCTACTACCTACCTTTACCAAGTGAAGGTCTAAGCTGTAGCACAATAGCAAATGTGTTCGTTATTTCATCATAATTTTTAATAATCAGTCCGGAAAAAGAAAGGCACATATCGTTGATAAGCTATGACAAAGATTGCAAAACATTCTAATGAAAAGTTGAAGATAAAAATATTATGCAGTTTGTTTAATATTGAGTTTGTCTTTATTAATTTTTTTTACAGATTTACCTCGCTTGAATATTTATATTATATTATACTTTAGATATATTCACTTGAAGACTTGTCATGTCTGTGTCAGTGGTTTATTCAAGCCCCCTCTCTGCTCCTTCTTCATTTGCTGGGTTCTAAGATTTCAGCTGGGAAAGAACTGTGGTGCCTCATCCTCCTCTCTATCATCTCTCACCCAGTCAGTCTAATCCCTGAAGCCGTGCCTGCCTCAACATGGGCACCGTCCTCTCGCTGTCACCTGGCTCCAGGAAGCAGAGCTACTATGACAACAGGCCAGGCTCCCTCAGCCACTACCCCAGCCTGAGCAGCCGCTCCCTCAATACCCAGAAGGACCGCAGCCTGAAGCGGGGCCAGTCCATCTTCCTGCCGGCCCTCACCTGGAAGCGGCTAGTGGCCTCCACCAAGAAGAGAGGGAGCACTAAGAAGGGCCCATGCGGCTCAGGGCCCCTGGGCGACCCCTTCAACAACAACAATCTCAACATCTACCAGAAAGACCCCGTGCTGCACCTCAACCGGGAGAACGTGAAGAAGTCCCTGTCCTGCGCCAACCTCTCCAGCTACGAAGGGCCTGGGGCCGGGCTGGGCCTGGGGCCGGGCTATGGCCTGGGCCTGGGCCACGGTTATAACTACGGCTACTGCAAGGTCCCGCAGCTCTCCTCCGCTAAGCGGGCACCCCAGGGCCACGCGGCGCCTTCCCCCAAGCGGGTCATCGTCCAGGCCTCCACCAGCGAGCTGCTGCGCTGCCTGGGCGAGTTCCTGTGCGGCCGCTGCTACCGGCTCAAGCACCTGTCGCCGGCCGACCCGGTGCTGTGGCTGCGGGCAGTGGACCGCTCCCTCCTGCTGCAGGGCTGGCAGGACCAGGCCTTTGTCACGCCGGCCAACGTGGTGTTTGTCTACATGCTGTGCCGCGACGTGGTGGACGGGGACCTGGTGGCGTCGGAGCACGAGCTGCAGGCCACGCTGCTCACTTGCCTCTACCTGTCCTACTCATACATGGGCAACGAGATCTCCTACCCGCTCAAGCCCTTTCTGGTGGAGGCCGGCAAGGAAGCCTTCTGGGACCGCTGCCTGGCCATCATCGACGCCACCAGCGGCAAGATGCTGCGTATCAACGCTGACCCCCACTTCTTCACGCAGGTGTTTGCCGAGCTGAAGAGCGAGGGGGGCTGTGGACCTCAGGACTATAGTCGGGTGTTGGACCGGTGAGAGAAGATCAGCTACCACCCATGCACTCACCTATGCCCTCATGAACTGTCCCAACTAGGCATTTCTTTATAAGGACCTGTCAGACTATTGTGAAAGAGGCCTCCATGTGCATCATCTCATCTGCTTGTCGATGACCATAGTTTGCTCCTCCGAACATGTTTGATTGATGGCAGAAGAGATCAGTATATTTCCTTGACAAGTTTTTGGTTTTGTTGTCACAAGTTAGTTTGTATTCTGGAATACTCACCTGGGTTTACTTGAAGGGTGGAGCCATTTGATCCACTTGTTGTCCTCTCTGAGCCCCCTGCACCCATCTGTGAAGTAATCAATGACCCCCTGGCCAGCTGTTCAGCCAGGGCCGGTCCTTTCTCATCTTGCTCTCGGACCACTTCTCCACTGGAAATCTCAATACGAGTTATTTATTGAATGACTGAATTTACAATGCATTTTTTCCAATAATATAATTTATTATTGGAAATGCATTTTTACATATTTTTGTATGTCAAAAGTAGCCCAGAGGGGAAGAAAAAAATGTCAGTGATGTGATATTGAGGACATTTAAGTAACAATTTGAGTAATGATAGACCCAACCTCAAAAATAAATCAGGATAACTGTTATTTACTGGTTTTTATGGTACAACGTGTGTGATAGCGAAAGACTTCAGATGGATAGGAACAGCTGACATATCCACACACAGTCCTTTTGGTCCTGTGGTGTGTTCGGCCATCAGTCAGACAAAGCAAACAGCCGAGGTCCCTGCAGGAGCCTCTGATAACGGGCTGGAGGGGACAGCTGATTCTAGCCGTTACCAAAGCCTGCAGAGCCCTTTGTGTGTACAGCAATTTCATCTGAGGTCTCCTGCTGGAAGCAGGGTACACCCTTATTGCGTGTGTGTGTTTGTGTGTGCGCGCGCGCCATCAGCTGTTTACTCTTTTTTTTGTTTCCGAGGTGCCTTGTGTTCAGAGAGCCTGCTGCCGGGGTATTAATGAGATTAGGAGATTACCCCTGCCCCTCCCCCGCCTCCCGCTCAACCTCTGTCCCCTGTTGTCTACGCCCGGGCCTTTAACAACTAATCCACACTCATACACACACACACACACACACACACGCGCACACACACATACACATACACATACACACACACACACACATACCTTGTTTAATGCTCCTGGTGACCCATTAAGTAATCTGTGAAGTGGTGGAATGTAAATAATGAGGTTATGTGACACACGTGTGCAGTACATTGGTAGCAGCAGTCTCTCCTTGGTTCACAGCAAAAGGTGATGATATGGATGCTGTTGAGTTGTTGTTGTTGTTGTTGATGATGATGATTTTAGAGCCCCCTTCTTTGCCTATCGTCATCTGCAATAGAAAAGCTGTCACAAAAAAGTTTTTTTTTTCTCTATAATATCTTTTGAGTAAAAAAAAACAATAATTTGACGTTTATGTTCCAAGCATTTTAGCGTAATCTTTGAGTGCTTATGTGTGCACGTCTGTCACGCACAGACAACAGATGAGCCCTTTGGCCAGGAATCACTCTTTCTCCCTTTCTCCCTGTGTTTCAGGGGGGAATAAACGCAAGCTGTGCACAAAGAGATCAGTCCCTTTTGGTTACAGCAGATTTGACAGAGGCACTAAGTGAGAGTGACAGACACTCCAGCGAGAATGAGGGTAGAATGAAGATAGAATGAGGGTAGGATGAGGGTAGGATGAGGGTAGGATGAGGATAGAATGAGGGTAGGATGAGGGTAGGATGAGGATAGAATGAGGAAAGAATGAGGGTAGGATAGGGTAGGATGAGGATAGAATGAGGGCATTTGGACCCAGTGGTTCCCCACTGAACGGTTGCAGCCCGCTGAGCTCCAGAACTGAGCTGCAATAGTAGTGCGACACAGTCCCCAATGTGGAGGAGACCGGCCCTCGCCTTTCTAAGCCTCTATATACAGAGCTGTGGGTTGTTGCCTCAAATGATAACACTGACTGTGTGTTTCCTATTCTGCCACTCAGGCGATTAGCATAGCATAGACATAGCATGTACATCCATCTTTGTCGGAAGCAACGTACCGAATGCTAGGTGCACACTCCCCCAACGAGCTGCACAGAGCCTCTGAGCATGGGGCCTGAGCAGAGTTGGTATGGGCCCAATGTACGGCATGCGGCTTGCCAAGTGACAAGTGACAGAGCAAGGGGTCTTTAATCATGTTGTGACTGGGCATCAGCAGGGCCAGACACTGGGCACTACCCTCCCTCTCTCGGGAATAACACTCCTACGCACAGATCAGGGTTGGTACTCTCGAATACCCACAAAACACACACAAACACACAAACACATATGCAGAAACAAACACTCACTGTTCAATGCATGCCTTAAGCTTCGAGATTGACAAACCAATACTTTCACAGTACACTTGGCCGGGCACACACGTGTACAGAAACACACACACACACACACACACACACACACACACACTGACACACCCATGTATGCACACCCTGGGGTAATCCAGTGCTAATCCTTCCTCCCAATCAAATAAAGAGAGGGAGCGAGGGATGAAAAACTCGAGGGGGAAAGTCAAAACGTTTTCAGACTGAGATTTTGTGTCATCGCCCCACCGTTTTGGCTCTTTAGCTCACTCCTTAAATCCTGCTGCCACACTCTATTCCCCCTTAAAGAGCTGGAGGCCCCCCAAGACCCTGGCCTCATCCAGCTCACTAAGGCTTACTGGAACTGGTCCAGTGGTGCCTGCCTCCCAAGGGGGGGCCGTGCAGTTACAGCCCAGAAGAGAGAGGTAACAGCAGGCAGAGGGTGACCGGTGGCTGGCCTGGAAGTACCACTGCTCTTCTCTGCCAAGCTTTGACCGGCAGCCATATTGGATGACTCGGCGCCACTCTTAAGGGTGGGATTGCAGTTTATGTGCATCGCGTTAGTCGTGGGCCTACTTTCTGTTGCTGTTCATTGGATTTCATTTGTCAAGATAGAAGTGTGGGGTTTCTCAGCTAGTGCTGTCTCATTGGGTCTGGCAGGGTGTGTAGGTGAATTTGAGGTGTTGGGTTGGACTTACAGCTTCCACCACCATCCCCCTTTTCTAAGCCTGTACTTATTTACGTATTAATCTCACTGGGGGGTGAAGATGTGTTTTAGAAAAGCCCTCGATCTTGGATGATAAGTAATTTAGCATATCCCTCTTATCATGATGAATGTGACCTCCTCAAAGGAACTTCACACAAACTATATATGGATGCGCATCAATACAGTTGAACTTCAGTACAAAACAAAAAGGAACCACGCTAAAGAAAATCTATTTCCTTTTTATTACAATACAACCAATGGGACAAACAAGTTGTGTGCTGTCTGACTTCGAGACAAGTCATCCATGTTTGATTACCTCCATCCAAGTGCAATCAGTCATGGAGTTGCATCCGATCACCGGCCTGAACTGTAATGACCTGGACTAGTTACTTAGCTCCCACACCAATGATACTGCTCAACAGACTACAACAGTCCACTAACACCCTATAGCAGAAACTCGGTCTATCTCTTGAATGGACTCACTCTGCAGCAGCAGATACTCTTTGATCATCAACACATTTGTTTTTATCAAGTAATTTCACTGATCTACTATACAAATTGACTGGACATCAATTCTTAACTTGGAGAAGTGGTGCTGCACTGCAACAGTAGTTAAATACTATTGGACTCACTAAGGATACAAAACAAAAAAAAAGGAACTACGGATATTACCAGAAAACCCTCACCCGTAGCGGCTATTTCAGGATACTTTGGTTTGGGGTAACAGAGGTTTTAACTCACCATAGCTCTGTGAGTTGTGGTGCATAATTTAACTGTGTATATTGTGTATTTTGCTGCAATGTTGGTGAAAAATGTAAACGGCACTCCTTTGACAGTCTGGCTGAAGTTCAGATGCAAAGAAAGTAAAAATTGTACGGTGTAAATATGTTGCTGTGTAACAAAATGAACCGACAGAGAGAGAAAAAGAAAAAAAAATCAAAACAAAAAAACACTTGTCTTGCAAATGTAGTTATGTGCATGCCAGCCAGATATACTATTTTTTCTGTTTTTTTTATGTGATTATATTTTCAACGGAATATCCCTTGTTTTGCTATCTACAGAAGAGAACTTATTGGATTCTTCTTACTGGGACATCCGATACAAACGGTGTTAACGTTAGGATGTCATTTTCAAAGTCACAATGACTGATAAAACTATAGCTGCAGTTTTTAGTATTGTCATTGTTGGTTGTGGTTATATTGATCTTTGAACCTGGGGAGATCTTATGTTAAGTTGTCTTAGTCTGTCTCAAAACCTTGAGACACGAGATCATCAAACATCCTCCGCTACTGCTCAGCTCTGAAACACACACATTGACTTTCTAAATGTAGTGGTAGATATGGTCGTAAGACGCTGGCCCTACTGGCTTTCTGCTGTAGTTTTCAAGCTGAACGACTAAACGTCTCAATTTGTGCCTCTCTCGCTACCTTAGATAACAGCTTATAAAGCAGGAAGTCAGTTTCCAATGTGTCAACCTCAGAGAGACAAAAGGATCAGCCATTTTATATGGGCTTCTGTGTGTTTAGCAAATGCAGAATCAATAGGGATCAATGGTGACCCTCACCAATAGGCCAGATGGTGAAGCAGGCTACAAAAGAGGGCCATTGTAGCTGTTCAATAGTCGCAGGCAGCTCTGACCAAACACCAGACCCCTTGTTGACTGAAGGTCTGAGCGTTGCCCCGAATACAGAGAAGCCTCGTGCTTTCTTGTGATGTTACATATAGCTTCTATAGCAACGAAACAGTCAGAGATCAAGTTAGTCACACACCATCAGTCCCAAGGGCTATGTCAACACAGGGCATCATTAGACGAAGCAAACCCCACCTGTGACCCTTGTCCCCACGCACCAGTTAGCCTCGGTATCCAGGTACCTTCTCCAACTAATAAGACAAGCTCCCATGGTTACCTTCAAATGCAAAAAGGCCTCATGAGAAAACGACATGAGATGCTTAACCCCAGAGTGACTTTTGTAAAGCCACCACATCATGTGTAGATAAGTTAATATTGCTGTCAGGGAAAACTTGAAGAACTTGAACGAAAGATGAAACATTTGGACTGCTTTTACTTGTTCCCCCCCCTTTTTCATGATGATTGTTGACTATGATAATTATTTAATAAAGTATTGAGGTGGAATCCAAAAGCTGAGAATTTTGTTTTTTTATGTGCTCTGTGAAATTAAAATAATACTGTGTGAATGCACTCTCTATTTTTCAAACACACCCACACACACACACACACACACACATCCACACACACTGACTTTGTCTTACTTCCAACCCCCATGCCCCAGCATCTGCGTAGCCCACACACCAGTGTTGTGTCCTCTGTGTGTGCACATGATATACTCCCTGTCTGGGAAGAAGGACTGGCTGGCGGACTGGCAATAAATCCAGCTGGAACATAAAATAGCTTAATGCATGGCCACACACAATAGGCTGGCAGTGCAGATGGTCTTTTGGGTTCCTGTTGGTGAGCTACGCTCCGTCTGAGCATGGCGCTGCAGTCAATCAACGCCTTCTGCTCTGCTCCTACCTGACGGATGCACGGCAGCCAGGCCGCACTGTACTGTGCTCTAAGGCTGCACCCAACATTACTGAACCGAATAGAACTCAACTGAACCCAACCTCATCTTCTGACGTCAAATGTGTAACATTAGCCCCGAAAATGTTGGCCAGCAAGTTAGAAATTCGATGCAGGGTAAAACAATCATGTTTTACAAACAAACAGTTTAAGTTCAATGTGACATTACACACAGTAATAGGCAAATAGGCACTGTACACAGGATGTACACTTTGCGTGTTTGCAAAAGGCAGGCCTTCTTAGTTTTACATAGTCCATCATGCAGGAGTGTGTGTGTGTGTGTGTGTGTGTGTGTGTGTGTGTGTGAGCGTTTTTGTCTTTAGGCAGTGTCTAAATTGAGGCTGGAGAGAGAAAGGAAGGCTACAGTAGGTCATACACAGCCTTCTTTAGTACCAGCCCAGTGGTCAGCGTAGTGTCTGCCCTAGGCTGCCTCTGCTGTCACGACCCATCATCAGTGAATCACACAGGTCCCACAGGGGGAGCCGTGGCCGAGGAGCACAAAGTCTCAGACACATAGGGACTCACAGACACACTCAAACACACATGCTAACATGCCCTTGTTCTTCTGGCGGAGAGCCGGTATTTTCCTTCAAACATCCTATTACCAAAGCAGAACGTGTGTGACCTTCTTCACATCTTTTCAAACTGTTTTATTCCTGTCTTACCCTACAACACAATACCTGTTGAAAACATGTGTGCAAGTGTCAATAAGCTGTACAAATAAAAACAACATTCAGTCACACAGCTAGTCAAGCAAACATTTCATTCAACTGCCACTACTACTACTGCTACTATAACTGTTGATGACAAGAATATTATTCATATATTACTAGTAATATCATTATGAATTATACTGACAATAAAAACAATCCAATACAAAGAAAATAATATATACTGTTCTGTATAGGGCTTAATTCTGCCAAGAAACAAACATCCAACCGATGGGTACCAAACCCCAGAGTTTAAACCCTCACCCCGGATAAGGGATCTGAATAAAGATACATTACATCTGCCGAAAAGTAGCAGATGTCAGCCATAAAACGGAGAATATAAATAAGGTTGTGGTCAAAGCGGCTTACTTCAGAGAGACGGCATGCCTGCCTGTGTGTCGGTCCAATGGCCATCATAAAATGTTTTTTTTTCCAAGGCCATTGACAATCTGTTCACAATGCTTAATGCAGGATAAGAAAGTGGGTGGCCATATGGCTGTGGTCTGGGGCCTGGCTCAGTGTCCTTGCACGGGAGCTGCTCTGGGGGCCAACCGGGGTGTGAGTGGTGAGCCGGGGGGCCAGGGGGTCAAAAGGAGACGGGAGATGGAGCGTACGTCCCTGCAGATGGCCGACCAAGATGTCCGTGGCCAGCCCTCTCATGAGCCCAGGGCACATATGACCACTGCTTCCTCTCATCCCAGTGCTAGGTGAGGAGGAAGAAGATGGGGGGTTTGATGAATATGTGAGATCCAGACAGCACCCTATGTGGACCAGGTTCAGTATTGCTGGCTCAAGCAATTCCCAGCATATGTTTCTGGTATATGTTTTGGAAGAGGAATCGAGGTTTCCATAAAAGATAACTAAGTCTTCTTTCGAATAGCGTGGTTGAGCAATGGACTTTAAACTTCTGATTCAATAAAGAGCATCACACTACGGCAACACAGATTATCCTCAAACAAATTCGGAAAAGGAAAGGCACACTTGTTAAAATATAAAAAAAGCTGAAACTAAACATTCAATGTTGGGCTCAGGCACTGTTGAGACACTTTGTGGATTACGGTACGGTTTCTTTGGGACCATGGGGAGAGGTCTCCCGCTGACGGCTCCCTGCTGAGAGCAGATGGTTCTGGCTCTACCAAGGACCAAGGCCATACAAAAAGAAATGTACTAAGCCCAGGTCAGTGCCAGGGGGTACTCTAGAGGAGCCTGCCCCCGAGGCGACCTCTTGAGATGCCAACCCCTGCAATGCCGTCTGCAAAGCTCTCATTAGTCTCAAGGCTGGCTAAGCCCACAATCCGGCCCTCCATTCCCGATTACACAGTCCAAATAACCACCCCGAGCCCTGCTTCAGTGGCATCGCTGGGGGGGGTAAAGATGCTGGTCCGGAGCTCAAAGGCCAGAGGAGTGCGTCACAGGTGCCTTGGTTAGTCGCCAGTCAAGTTCATGGCATGCACGAATCTTTGTAAACCCAGCGAAAAAAAGAAAAAGCAATCCGGTCCTGAAGTTCAATGTAATCTGCAACATGTGATCTCCTCTGGGCAGGTGGACAGGGGGGAAGTGGGGAACCGGCAAGGCTTACCATACCAGTGGCCTTGCTATACTATTATCATTTATAGGGGAAACCCAGGGCTTCCAAAGCATATTACAGTCCCGTCTGAAAATCCCTGCTCCCTCATTGTGGGGTGTAAGCTCTACCGAGAGATAGGCTAGGGGCCAGCCCTCATTGTAATGGAATTGCATCCCCATTTCAGTGATTGCATTAACAGTAGAGCAGTTCTGTTAGATTAGATTAGAATTACAATAAGACCCTGAATCCTATTAGCCGTGATACATTAAAGGTAGGACCATCAACAAAATTGTTAGAATTTCATTACTGCTAAAGAGGAAAGGCTAAGCTGTGGGAGGACTATTATCTTTAATAAAACTCTAATCTGGAGGGATTGAAGGGAAAAAAAAGAAAACGATTCAAACTGACTTACATGTGTCCGTGTTTTGAAGCTTAAGTGACTCTTGAGTCCACAGATATCTGTACGTGTTAGCCAATTAGCAAAAGGAACAGGCATTCTGTCAGAAATGGGGCCCTGTGATTGGATCAGCTGTCAATGAGACAAGCAGATAATTGGATAGAATGTCAAAGTAAGGAGCCTGGCAGCAAAGCGAGGGAAGGGAGGTGATGGAAGCGTCACTCCACAAGCTGCCATAAAATATGCTCGAGACTGGAATGATGAAATACCAAGTTCAGAAAAATAAATAGCTTTGCTTGTGTTGCATAAGCACGTCTGATTTGCCAGAACACTTCTTGTAAAGCCTCTCTCACCTTAGTTCCAAAGGGTGAAATACCAAAACACTTCCAAGGCCTCTCAATCAGTACAGTGCTGTATGCAGCATTCATTTTTAACGTTAACTGGCTTACTTGAAAAGGAAGCTCCCATATATCCTTAAACAGCACTACTACCTGTGGGGTCATAAACAATTCAGAGGCAACAGAAATAAAACATGGGTTGAACATGGGTTCAATATTGGGCACTGCCTCTGATTGATGGAGCTGTGGTCAGGTCAGGGATAGGGTGCAGAAGAGTGACGGGTCTGTTTGTTTGTTCTCTGTGCACAGAGAAACTAGACACTCTAATAGCTCAAACTGGCTGACCTATCTTGGCTGAGGAACACACAATAGAAGACCACTAATATTTAGGCTGACCAGAGATCAGATTACCAGTGATATAAAAATAGGATTTGTGGTTTGTTGTCTGTCATCTGTCAAACAAAAAACACAGAAATAACTCTTGAGGCCTGTTTGTTGTGCTCAACAGGTCTGAGGTGTTCTGAGCTTGTCAATTCAGGTCTATTCGCAAATGATTTGGAGACAAACTCAATTTGATGTGTCAAATGAAGACCAGAGACTGCAGAAGCGAGCGAGGGAGGGAGGGTGAGGAAGAGGAGGGCTATGTCTTTCCTTGATGTCGGCACTCCATTCGGAATAATGAGCTCTCAAAATAACAGGGTTCCGCTAAACGATGGTGTTGTTGCAGAGGCTGTTGGCTCGAGGTGGGAGACACTTGAACACACCGTGGCAGGGTGCATCAAGGTGCACTGTGGTTGTCTCTGCATCCCGGCAGGATCTGATGTTGTCTGATATACTGCAGCTAGAGAGATCTCACAAGGGTGGCGGGGGTGTGTGTATGTGGGGGGGGGGGGGGGTTGTGCTTGAGCGAGGGGCGAAGGCGAAAGAGCGAGGGCTGTCTGTC
>JAVQIZ010231338.1:0-36804 GCA_036023535.2 Galaxias brevipinnis | reverse complement strand
TTTTGTACTGTGGGAGGAAACCGGAGGAAACCCACGCAAACACGGGGAGAACATGCAAACTCCACACAGAAAGGCCCTTGGGCCAGGTGGGGATTGAACCCAGGACCTTCTTGCTGTGAGGTAACAGTGCTACCCACTGAGCCACCGTGCCACCACAATAGCGAATACAATCTTTGTTATAGTAATTAATGTTATAGTAATCCAATCAAAATTAATACTAAAGCCAGTTTTGGTCTGGTGTTGATTTTAGTAAAGTGACAACAGGCATCTCAACGCATTAAAGTGCTTCACTGCATTGAACAACTAGACTGCAAGTGAACGTAATGGGGTTTACTAAACTGTGTACTTGTGTAATAATGATTATATTGCTTAGCTCCTATTTGTACCATAAACATCACATAGCTTCTCCCTCCTTTCATAATCATTTGAACTGCCCTAGACTTTCTCTCCCCAAGTCAAAAGGAGCTTAAGCTTTCTCTAAATTACTCAATAGCAAACCGCTGTTTGGTCTGCTGGTGGTCTAAATCAGTTGAGTTAATTGAGTTAATTCCGGAAGTTCAGTGTTGAAGAAATAGCATTACCAGACCATCTTCCCCTTAATAGTGAGCTCCAGTTTGCTCCAGGAACAAAAGCCTGGGAATGTGAGCTATGCACGTTAGCAGTTCGTACACACCTGTTCAGATGACCAAGTGGAGTATAGTGCTTCAACTCAGAGCCCCTGTCTGAACTGGTAAATCTGACCAAATACAATACAGAGCACTGTCTGTATCATCTCTTGAGCAAAAGATAAGCAAGTGTTCTTGCTGATTTGCTTAAAGCATCATTCCAATACGAGTGTCAATGTGCCATACGCAATCGGGGTCAAAGATCATGGTAATATTTCTAGTAATACTAATACTCTACTAATACAGGAGGTGGCTACTAACGCCGGTTATTTTTACCTGGTAGAATATTGCACCATGCAAGTTGACTTATAGAATGAAGCAACATAGAATAAAGTTAAAAGAGGGTGGTAGTCTACATTGAATGGTGTAAGTGAAGTTTGTGGCAGGCAATATTACAAACGATGTTTGCGAATAAGTTGTAGATTTTGTAAATCGGTGATCTTGGTCAAAAGAATGGCACTTTACCTGATCACTTCAGGGCCGAAACTTCTTCAGTCAATGTAACAGACTATTTTACTCCAAACCGACATTTCTTTACAATAATATTGGCTGTAAATTACAGAATATAACACATCCTTGTTCCCTTAGAGTGCGCAGTCTTTTGCAAAACGATACGCCTTGTCCTATAACCTCACTTATGGAACGATAGTTTGGTAGACGCTGATTTAGGGTCAGTTCGGCTTTCTCAACAATTGCTGCACGACTAGTTTTGGAAGTAAATACTGATCTTGGAACAGTGCCCCGAATAAAGTTCCCAATTCATGGAATATTTTCTCTGATTGGTCCAAAGGTCTCATAAAGGCGTTACCACTCGTCCATTTAGTTATTTTTATTGGTCGTATCAGGTATCAGTCCTGAACTAGCCAAACAAGCGAAACACACTGTTGTGTTTCCACAAAACCCATTAACAACTTTTTGAAGCCAAATTAGCAAATATTGTAAAAATTAATGAGTAGCCTATTATTGGAAATAAGAAGGGATAATTATTTAATCACTTATGTTATTGGCGGTCAATCCAAATACCTCCATTGTTAGCATTTTTCTTTTAAATGGTTATTTCCACGTCCAAAGGCATGATTGGACATTTATTTATCAACATGTCGTCTGTTGAAGCATGGATGTTTTGCCCACTTGCATTGCTTAAACAATTTAATATTTAATAGATGAATGGCTGAGTTCACCAATAAGCCTATGTAATCGGTATTATGGCTCCTCCTACAGTTCATTTCAAAGCTGCAAATTTTTTTTTTAAAAACACTGAATTTCATAGACCTATCAGACAAAGTCCTACTGCAACACATTTTTTAGATTTGTCTTTATGGGCCATATAATATTTATACATGTTAACATCCTAAGTTTTATAAGGACTCTTACTGGCTTTTAATACAGTAGCCTACTGTCTAAATGGATGTTAAAGCAGTTAGGAAACTTTTGGGGGGAGCTCTTTATAAATATTTCTATAATAACAATAATTAATTTGATTTAGTTTTTAACGCTTTTCTCAGGACTCAAAGCGCCTTACAAATTGGTCACCAATGAGGTACACACAACGAACTGACAGTCAGCTGTCACACACAACAATCAGTCTGTGTGATACCACGGCAGCCAATTCGCGTCAGACTTGCTCACCCAACATATCGCAACATACTTTTTGCACACACATATCAGACACACAGACAGACATAACTGACTCCACTGTGCTTTAGTCTATAATATCTGTAATTGAGTGAGTGCGCGTGATCGCGTTTATGATCAGAGGGGTGTGTGGGTATGTCCACTAACCCAGTACACACTTACTTTACCAGACAGTATATCCACAGAAGATTTGACAGATTCTCTAGGCATGATTGTTTTAATTTGAGTTCTTTCACAAGTTGAATTTGGTTTTAAATTTGAAACTAAAATAAATCATTCAAAATGTATTAGTTGTGTTCTTAATTGTTGATAGTTCAATGTGACAACCTACTCGACATAGAGTGACAACTTACCCGCAGATGGGGCAAGTTGTCACAAGTGCACACTCTCTATTTAATGGTTTTACAACTCCTTACTGAAATAAGATTTGAAGTTATAATGAATATGAAATATGTGCCCAAGACTTCCTTCATTCATTTGGTATGACATTCATACCATTTTGATGTATTGTGCCCGGTAAATGTTAGACAGTGTGAAAAGTGTGACAACATGCCCCGGTCTATAGCTAACTTAGCTCTCATCCTAAAGTATAATACAAGGACACATTCTTCCTTAATTGCATTAAAGTTTGATTTGTGCATTATGAAATCACAAAATAGAAGCAGCTAGGTTGGCTGTAAGGTAATCTACTGTCTTTTTATATGAATTCAGGTGCACTTCTTAAACATTTTGGAGCAGCCTCTGACCCTGCTGAAGAAAGGCTATCTACCCCCTCTGTTGAGGCTTCCTCTCGACCCATTTATGACCATGAAGGCTAATCTGCTACCACCTCCTCTACTATCCAGACTTCTTCAGTGTGACTGTGCTGGTCCAAGCTATTTTGCAGCCCTAGGCAAGATTTCAAAGTGCCTATATGCATATGCCACAGACCGGCCTGTGTGTGACAAATGTGTGTGTCAAACAGAATGGTGGGTATTCTTGTTTCCAAGCATTGTGCTACATAAACAAAGGTTGGCCATGTAACATAAAGCACGTACGCTAGGCCTACTGTTAGTAAAAAGCTATCCTGTCTAATTATAGGCTACTCATAATGATATTTGTGTGTTCATGTTCGGCTAGCACCTTAGGTGAAGGACAGGTTTGGTTTAGACATGTGGGGAGGAACACTATTATTTTGTGGGAATTCATAGTAGGGCCAATTCAGTGCCAAAACTAAGGCTTATTATGTGCATAACTAAATTATATTTATGAATGCTCTTCTACCCTGGAGAAGCACCTGCATAGGTACCTGAAGGGGGGTGGGGGACTTTCCACTTGTGTGGGGCCGCCACTGTCTACATTACAGCTACACACTTTCTTCTCCCTTGATGGCTCGATGATTCGCCACCCTGGACCGTGGTTGCTCAAAACACTTCACATTTCGGTAGATAGGGGCAGTACTATCTTGCCGCTGCTCTGTGACTGTGAGTGAGGGATGGGACGAGAGCGCTCCTACGATTAGCTCGCTAAGCCGAGGAGCACTGAAATACCTGTCGTTAGGTTGGCTAGCTTTTGAAATAATACACGAATTACATTTTTGGAATCAACAAGATTTCATAATAACGACTAATCATTCACATCCACTTCACACACACTAACACGGCATTGATGGTAATGTATGCAAGGAAACAACCGAGACTCGGCGATGGGTAAACAGCTCTTAACGTTACTATTATTTTGCTAAGTTAGCTAGCTAAATTTGCTTTGACAATCCGCCATTTTTATAACAAGGTAAAAAAAACAAAATAGCTAGCTAGCTACCCAAGTGGACAAACTGGCTACATAGCCAGGATATTATTCAGGTTTGCTGTGTGATTACTATTTTTGTTATAAGCTATAGTG
Source organism: Galaxias brevipinnis (assembly GCA_036023535.2). NCBI lineage: Eukaryota > Metazoa > Chordata > Actinopteri > Galaxiiformes > Galaxiidae > Galaxias > Galaxias brevipinnis. Next base: position 32,623 of record JAVQIZ010231338.1, on the reverse strand, counting down.
TTACGCTTGGAGGCTCACATGATGTTTATTTCCATTACAGGTGCGACCGAAGGGATTCTCAACCCTATCAGGTAACTTGACTAGCTAGCGTCAACTAGCTATTTGTAGGCTAACTTCAGCTAGCTACCGTTTGCGCTTTACAGCAGAACATCCGATTAAAATGGACACTGGTCTAGGCTTTTAGGAAACACAACAGGCCCCGGTCACTGCAGAAAATAAACCTATACAAGCAACGCTAGCTAATCTACTCAATTAATTATGCGTTCATACCTCCTATTAATGTCACGCATTACGAAAACACTAAACCCTTAAACAAGTGTTTCTGTGTCGTAACTGACTGATGCCCAACATTGGTTTTGAATTGCGATGTGTTTTGTTGCTGCCTGCCTGCTAGCTCGTTAGCAAGGTGGTAGCCAGCCTGATTATGGCCCGCAATTAATATAGTTTATTTATAAAAGCAAACATTCACCGAAATACTATTATTCTTGACACAATAGTTGACTCGCAGTTAACTAACTGCAACAGGTTTCACTAAGTAAACCTTTTTTTTATATATAAACCAGAAATAGATATCTAACTTTAGTTTGCTAAATAGCCAGCTAGCTAACGACGTAGCTAACGTTATTTAACTAACGTTAACGTTAGCCAATGTCAACGATTGTTTGCCATCGTTATATCATTGTCAGGTTAACCAAATGTAAAGACGAAGAAGGCTTAAGGTAATACTAAATAGATGTGCACATTTAGATAGTGGCTGTTAGATCTTTATTTTATCCACGGTAATCCACCTTCCATGACACTTGTTTATTTGTAATTAGCTTTTGCTCACGACCAAGTGAAAAAAGAATGTGGGCTAGTGAGAGATGTTTTTAAGATTCAACGGCCTACCTCTTCATGGTATTTCTCTCGTTTGACCCAAAGATTCCTGCTTGATTAACACTGTTTCGCCTATTTCATTTTTGACCGTTTGATTTTCATTGCATACACCACTGATCTACGTTTTTTAAACCTTATTGTTTTAGTTTAGTGTTTCATATTCTTTGTGTCATTATATAAATACTTGTTTAAGTTCATACCTAGCCCAGTATTCAAATGTTTTGATCTGTGTTGCAGACTCTCAAATACTCTTCCAAGAGTCATCCTAGTGCTGATCACCGGCATGAGAAAATGCGAGAGACTGTAGATGCAACTCCTCCTTGCAAAATGCTCAGACGGTCTGACAGTCCTGAAAACAAACACATTGACAACACAAGTCACTCCAGAGCCAAGGCTGTCCACACACACCGGACCAAAGAACGGGATGGAGGTAAGAAATAGCTAGTAGAATAAACATTATAATTAGATCAAGCAGTTTTGACATTTAAACCACCTGTCTGACTAGTAACAAAATAGGATGTAAAACAGAGTTGGTATAGTTAGGTCAGTTGAAAATGTGGAGCGGCAATGCCAGAATATATTTTCCAATTTAAAAGTTAATACGTTTTCAAACATATTTTTTAATGTACCAACTGTGGTTTAAATTTTAAGTGCACATGGCAATATTTTGGGTTAACGTAGACCTTTTGGATAAACTAGGCAATTGTGCAGCTGCCTCAACTTGAATATACTTAGCTAAAGTTTAAAATAATCGGTAGAAATTGTAACATGGTTTTTACCTGATTAACCCACTTGTTTTGTCTAGGCTTTGTATAAAGCGTGCTGTTGTTTGTGTTTCAGTTTCAATAAAAGGAAAATGTTGCTGCTCATGGTGTGCCACATGGAATGCAAATATGTACTTTGTCAGTGAAGTTCTATGCTATGTTATCCATGAATAGTGGTATATTAATGTCTACATTGTGTTCTCTGTTTCCATGTCTCAGCACCCTTTTTACATGTTAGAGGGGAGATAATGTTTTGATGAAGAATGTGGGCAACTGGGATAGTGTAGATGTTGTCTAATTTTGTCTTTTTGCTGCACAAAATTAACTAGCTAGCATTAGCAGAAATGAACGTGGGATTTTGCTGATGTGTGTATTCATTCTGTTTTCGTTTGTGTCTTTCTTTAGGAACCAGTTTTTCTCCACAAGATCACCTACACAACCACAGCTCACTTCATGGCACCAATTCACATTCAAACCCGAGCAAGACATCAAACACAGTGAGTGTGGACCCCTTCTTTGGAGTTTTGCCATAACGTACAGGGGCAGGTCATTGGCAGAAGCTGTAATTGGAACCCTTTTCAGGGCTCTGGACTAACATTTTACTCTGGTGGTAGGAGCTCAAAAACTGGTAGCAGCTTTTTCTTTGGTATTTTTTATGAAATCAACTTACAAAGTTAAAAAAAATTTTTTTACTAATGTGCAACAATTAATGAAAAACTTACAAATCAACTAAAATAGAAGTGCTTTTGTTTAATGTGCCTACAGTTCAATAACTTAAATTAACATAAGATGAATAAGCAACTTTAAATAACAAAAAAGTCAAGTGGCAGTACTGCCACCAATACTTTTTTTTTGTGTGGCAGTGTACAGATTTTTTGGTGGCATTTGTCAAGAAATTAATGGCAGTCTGGAGCCATGTAAATAGAGGAGTCGGTGACAGATGTAGAGTAGAAGATGGCAGATGAGATTTTCCAAATGAGCACTACCTTTAGACCTGCTGAACAGATCTAATTCTCAACGGAGAGGGATACTCTCTTTCAAAGCCTTGTTAGGAGCAGCTGGTAGACATGCCGGCTGCTAACTGGTTATGTCTCTTGTACTTTGAGGATTTTGACTTTAGCTTTCTCCCATATAAAGATTTTTAAGTTGACCTATGGCTATCGTGTCCATCTGTCAGTGATTTGGTTGTGGATGTGACGGCATTTTATACCTTTTTGCTGGTGCAAAAGTCATTGCGGCATCAAACCATGAAATTAATGAGGCTGCTGTTTATCAGAGAGATCATTATAGAGATCTGATTATAGTTGTGCTATGCCTTGTCATACAATACAATCTTTCCTCCTTACTCTGTCCCTCCCTCTCTTTGGTTTTACACCGGTCCAGAAAAAACGTGAATTTTCCTAGTGGCAATCTACCCAGATTCTACTTCTTGTCGATTGTGTTAGTTCTCTTCTTGTTCTAGTATTTTGCATATTGATTCACAAAGACAGAACATGAGTCATGTTGTGGGCTTCTGAGCAACAGGTTGGGCACCTCTTTCACCTAGATTTTTCAATTTCCCTTCAGCCTAACCAGCATTCGGATGACTGGTCTGAGCACATCAGCTCTTCTGGAAAGAAGTACTACTACAACTGCAGGACTGAGGTCTCACAGTGGGAGAAACCCAAAGAGTGGCTGGAGAGGTAGCTACATATTTACTGTGCAGAGATCAGATGGAAAAGGTCTGCTTTTATACATTCTGGAATGGATTTCGCCTGTCCTTATCCTTCATCCATGTGTCATCCCACAGAGAGCAGAGGCAGAAAGAGGTCACTAAGACTACAGTTGTGAACAGTTTCCCCAAAGACAGGGACTACAGAAGGGAGACCATGCAAGTGTCTGCACCCTCTGGCTTTACTGATGCGAGTAAGTTTGCCTGAAGCTATTGTCAATCACTAGGCCATCTGGTATGATTCTCTGGATATGAGAACATGGAATTAGTTCTCTTGCAAGTAGCAATTGCCCTCAATCAGTGTTGACCTGACTGAAATACATTTTTTTTGTCTAATTTTGCTCCCATCGCTGTTTGGCTTCAGTAAAGGTTTAACAAACAAATATTTTGAAAGGTTTGGTTTTATTATCTTTTGAAGTAGTTCAAGGTACATTTTAGAGCACCTTTTTTTCCACGACTAAAACTAGTAGTTGTATTTTTGCTTTTGGTCAAAACTAAATAGCACATAACTACTCTTGGATAAAACATGTTTCCCCATATGCAAAATCTAGCTCTCTTGATATTCATGTCTCTATGCAGACTCTCCCATAGCAGGAACACTACATTGTCCTTTTCCTCCTCCTTTCCTCGGTCCCAGAATCAGCCCAGGTGGAGAAGCCAGCTGTGGCCTTGTCTTCCCAGTCGTCATCTTCAGGCTCAGGGGGCCTAAATGTGTCCACTGGGCTCCCTTGCTCATCTGCCTCCACGGTGCCAGTGTCCCCAGTCATGCAGTCCCCCGCCCCTCCCCTGCTCCAGGACCCCAGCCTGCTCCGACAGCTCCTCCCAGCACTTCAAACTGCCTTGCAGCTCAACAACGCTACCGTGGACATGGCCAAGATTAACGAGGGTGAGAAGCATAATACATCATACATAATTTCTGAGATCCTCTTGACTAAATACTCCCTAGCAGTGTGATGTACTTTCTCTGAAGCCATAGTCAAGTAAAGTAACCTGTCACCGCAACTGCCACCTGATCTATTAAACATTGTCCTCAGATGGGAAGGTTACCTGCCTGATTTTTGCGTGATATCAACCTGTCAATGTGGCGCTATTGATGCTAAGGCTCTAGTGTAGTTTTCACAAATATATTAACTGGCAATCATGACTCGTCCCCCGACCGTCCCCCGTATTGCCGTCTTGCATGCATGGTGGATTTTTTTAAATTATATTTTACTGTACATGATTCTGGTTATGAGTAAGGGTGCAATGGTTCCACAAGCCCACAGTTCAGTTCTTATCAGGGTTTTGGTTGTTTGGTAGATTTTTACTTTGTAGGGATAATGCCATTGCCATTAGCAACGTGCTTACTGTATTTTGCGTAATTTGGATTTTGTTTATTTATACCAATATGAGCAAAAAATATTTTTCAAAAGAACAGGTGTAAATTGCTAATTTTAACAAACAAAATAATACCTGAAATATAGGCTACAGTACATCAGCTAGATGTGTGCTTGTGTGACTCTCATACAGGGGGTGTGTTCGTAACACTACACTCCCAGTTGATGATATATTGGGCAATCACATTGAGTTAACTTTCAGTTGCCTTGGAGGTTCAACAATCTGTTGAGACTCTTTTGGCCATTTAATTTTCAATTGCCCCACGTGTGGATCATAGAGCTCGGGAATTCTCCGTTCCGTAAGTGCATACGTTAAGAGACACTATAACACAGCCCTAGCTTCTTAACCAGAGTGCAGTTCCTTCTATCACACACAATGCTAAAACGTAGTGTGGAGAAAGGCCTGGCAGTGCAAGATTGACTCCTCAAATTGATGACTTGGTTACTTGCACCCCTAGCTATGAGTGTGTTTATCTAAATGTGCCTCGCCGACTTGACTTAAGATGTGAACAAGCGTGTACTGCCACTGTGATCTAAAGGAGAAAAATGCAGGTGGGGGGAAGTATACTATCTGGGGTTGTCAAGGCAATGTGCAGTCATCCCTTCCTAAAAGTAGTTTGTTGGTCCACAACTGGGGCCTTTATGATGCTTTAGCTGTGAATTAAGACAACTTTGTATGACACTGATCCCACATTAGATTTGTTTTTTGTAAGCACCCTAGGGTTGGGCGATATGTAAAAACTTTCTAACCGCCCACCGTCTCCCCAACAACCGCCAATTGCCATAATATTCGCGCAGGTTTGTGTGCAGCGTGCAAAGGGGCGGGGGATTGTTGCGAAAAATTATATATAATTAGTTAAGTAATAAGCTAAAGGGCGTCTTGAGCCATGGCAAAAAGTGGCCAAATGTGTGGACCAAATATTTATTCTATTTGAATAAATTTGTGTTCACCTTATCCTGACATCCGCTGTTGAATGAATTTGAAACTAATTTTACTGAAACATTACAGCCTATAGGCTTTACTTCAATTCAACAAAAAGAAATCATCTTGTTAAAACAAACTTATTAAACTGTAAAGACAAGCTGAACAGCTGACACTATTTGAAAAAGAGTGTAATGGTGTCAGATGAAAGACTCCTCCGCTTGCAGCCTCCAAATAAACAGAGGTGGGGATAACAACTATGCTGTTAAGTGATCAAGGTGCACAACTGAACATAACATTTTTGGTCTAGTTCTCAAATATGGTGTATTAATTAACGTTGCTTTTCAGCAGCACCAATAAATCGGGACATCAACCACAATCTAAAGACAACTTAATTCACTGCCCTGTTTTCTAACTGACTCGTTGGAAGTCAGTGCAAGAAAAACTTGCATAATATGGCCCAACAGCCAGTTCCTATTCGTGCAGGCTTTGAATTGCGCTTTACAGGTTAACTATTTACTGAGCTGAATTCTTGAGGAGGTAGACCATTAAAGTAGCAAAATACAATGACAAAAATCGTGAACAAATATTGCCGTAAAAAAAAAAAACCTGCGATGGACTCAGCCGATCGCTGATAGCCAATATACTCGTCCAATCACCCAACTCTAACCTCTAGTTGTTTTTGGTGTCATAGTTTAGTCCCAACCTCAGTGGTGATGTGTAATAGTTGGTCCTTGAAATGTTTGCATGTTTGTGTTGAGAGTGCTGGTCAGTGTTCTCTGAAGGATTTACACCTTCTAGTAGTTAAGAGATTATCTTCATCATATGGATACTTTGTAAGCAACCACATTGTGCTGTTAATTAGAAGTGAAACAAATTATTAGCTTTCTTCAAATTGCCACAAATAATTAGTAAATGATTTGACAGCATAGATGCCAGCTTCGTTTTTAAACACCACCCCCACCACCCCTATCCAATTTCGCATTTTGAAACTTAGCAGCAAACCACTGGGGTTCACCACAAATGGCCACATGTGAGAGTTTATGAAGCTTCTTGAAACCTAGCTAACCACCTGAGGAAGCAACTTTGTGTATCAATAACAGCTTGAAGAGTGATCCTGCAGTTAACCAGCACAAATCCGGCACCGTAGCCCAGTAATATAAAGGAAACATTTGCTTTGTATACGCTCAGCACAGGAGAGAGGCACACCGGTGCCTATTCATTTTGCCAAGGGATATGTTTTGTACAACATTCAGAGACATTCAGGACAGTCAGATTTCCATCTTAGTGTCTACTTTATATACACAGAGAAGCAAAATGCTTTACAGAAAATGTATCCCTGAGTTGTGAAGAGTGGTGTGATAGACTGATATCTGGGCAGTATGTTTAGAGCTGTTTGTTTTTGAATGCAAAAAAAGAGGAAGCATGAGGGCAAGTTTATGGAGTCATTGTGCTTGCCTCTAATGGTATATTGGTTTTCCAGCCTGCACCTCATCACGCCAAGCATAAGTGTCTTAGTGTTTGTTTAAAGTATCAAAGCATGTTTTCAATACTAGGTTTGCATATTTGGTCTAGTGTACCACTGCTCGTTCTTCACAAAGTGACCTTTTTGTTGTTTCTCTCTTTTTTCATCACCAATCGTACCAACTCCTGCCCCAGTTCTAACAGCTGCAGTGACTCAAGCTTCATTACAGTCATTGCTTCATAAGATCTTAACTGCTGGACCATCAGCTTTCAACATCACTTCTCTCCTCTCCCAAGCTACTCAGCTCTCCAACCAAGGTAAGTTGTGAATCAGACAGGAGGAAACCACAAGCCATATTTTGTTAGTGTTTTTATATATTATATATATATATTATTTATATATATATATACAATAGTGTAGCGATCTGTAGAAACTCTGGACCAAAAAGGGGACATGTTGTAGCTTTTAAAAGATGCTACATTACTTATACGCTATAGTTTAAAACAACAAATATATCAGTACAGCACTGTGCAAAAGTTTTAGGTCAGGTGTGAAAGAATGCTTTCAAAAATAGAATGATAGTAATTAACAAAAATCTAAGTGAATAAACAGAAGAAAAATCTATATCAAATCAATATTTGGTTTAGCCTCCCTTTGCCTTCAAAACAGCATAAATTGTTTTCGGTACACTTGCACACAGTCTTTTTAAGGAACTCTGCAGGTAGGTTGTTCCAAACTTCTTGAAGAACTAACCACAGTTCTTCTGTGGATGTAGGCAGCCTCAAATGCTTCTGTCTCTTCATGTAATCCCAGACAGACTTGATGCTGAGACCAGGGCTCTGTGGGGGCCATACCATCACTTCCAGGACTCCTTGTTCTTCTTAAGCTGAAGATAGTTCTTAATGACATTGGCTGTATGTTTGGGGTCGTTGTCATGCTGCAGAATTCATTTGAGGCCAATCCGATGCCTCCCTGATGGTATTGCAAGATGGATAAGTATTTGCCTGTATGTCTCAGCATGAAGGAGACCATTAATTCTAACCAAATCCCCAACTCCATTTGCAGAAACGCAGCCCCAAACTTGCAAGGAGCCTCCACCATGCTTCACTGTTGCCTGCAGACACTCATTCTTGTCCCGCTCTCCAGCCTTTAGGCAAACAAACTGCCTTCTGCTACAGCCAAATATTGCCTTCTGCCACAGCCAAATGTAAAATAATTTGACTGATCAGTCAAAAGCCCCTGTTGCCATTTTTCTTCCATGAAGACCGCTTCTGACCAGGCTTCTCCAGACAGTAGATGAGTGTACCAGGGTCCCACTAGTTTCTGCCTGTTCTGTACTGATGGCACTGCTGGACATCTTCTGCATCCTGTGAAGGAAAGTAAGCATGATGTGTCTTTCATCTGCTGCACTAAGTTTCCTTGGCTGACCACTGCGTACACGGTCCTCGATGTTGCCCGTTTCTTTATGCTTCTTCAAAAAAAGCTTGGTCAGCACATCTGGAAACTCCCGTCTGCCTTTACATTTCTGCGTGGGAGACCTTGCTGAGGCAGTATTACTACCTTGTGTTGCTGCTGTGCTCAGTCTTGCCGCTGGTGTATGACTTTTGGCATTAAACTGGCTTTAGCAACCTCACATTGTTAGCAGGGTTTGGCTGTACCTCGTCTAGTTTTAATCCTCCCATACAGCTGGTTGTTTCAGTTAATGGTTGTGTTTCAACCAAATATTAAATGATCAGTAGCTCCTGTTTGGTATAATTGGTTAATCATACACTTGACTTTATGCCTACAAAATCCCTGACTTTGTACAAGTGTACCTAGAAGAATTGAGAGGCAAAGGGTGGGCACCAAATATTGACTTGATTTAGATTCTTTCTTCTCTTCACTCACTTTACATTTTGTTAATTGATAAAAAAATAAACTTAGCCTTTCCATTTTTTAAAGCATTCTTACACTACATAATTTTTGCATACCTGCCTAAAACATTTTCACAGTACTGTGTGTGTGTGTGTGTGTGTATATATATATATATATATATATTTATTTATATTTCCTTTAAAGTGGTTATAGATTGCACAAGTTTTCTTAAGATATACTACACACATCTGAAAGTCATAGCTTTGTTTTCTGAACTTGTCAGTTAATTAATGTTGACATAAATGCAATTGGATTTTAAACGACTCAGCTAACCAAAAAAAGTTCTCGTTAAATCATGATTGTCAATTGTGTTATATTTAGTCCTTTAATGTCATGTATATGCTTAATCTCCATATTGTTTTCTTTGTTTCAACTCTTTGTGACTAAGCAGCACAGCACTCAAACCAGTCACCAATGTCGTTAACGTCGGACGCGTCGTCGCCTAGGTCCTACGTGTCCCCCCGGATCGGCACACCGCAAACCAACGCCGGCCCTCTCAAACCCCTCCTTAGCACGCCGCCGGTCATCTCACAACCCAAGGTAGGGTCCTCTCTCCCCTTATCTAAGAGACTTTACCTCTGTGTTGAGACTTTCTGATGCTGGAATTGCTATGCTAAAGGTCTGTTGAGCTGCATATCATGCTGTATCATGATACTATAATGTTGCCAAGCTTCTATGAGACTCATGCCACATTAAATAAGAATAACGTGCCTTATCGGTCCATATGGTAGCAAAATGCGTTCATGTTACGAGTTGCTCAAAGCAAAACATTAATTCTTCAGTTCGAGAGAAGTAAAAAAATAAATAAAATAAAAAGTATTAAAAACGTAAAGTATTTTCTTGCAATTTTGTTTCCCGCTGGACAGCCTTTATTACATGGTAGCATCACTAGCTTGTCCAAGGAAAGGCTGCATAGCTGCTTTACTAACCTTATACAAGCTTGTTAGTGCTAGCTATGATAACATGTAGAGACTGGGGTACTCTAGTTACAGCAGCTCTAGCAAACAAAACACAAACTTCATAATTTATCTGGTGCTGAGTTGGGCCATCAGCCGATTCTTCAGTTTTATTTTAAATCTAAATACATGCGAGCAGGGAGGCAGTGTCTGTTGTAGGCTTTGCTTAATGTTATCAGTGTAGTAGGACATAGGATCATTATACATAACTCCATAAAACCAAATGTGAAAGTGCAAGTATGCCTCACCCCATATACACAACTGCAATCATTCCAGCTGGTTTAAATTTTAACTGGAGGTCATGCATTTCTTTCTGTGCAAATTTTGAGGACTGTTTTCTCAGTTTCATTTTTCTTTAATACAAGTCAATTCAAAGAAACACTTACTTTGAAGCTAGAAGCTGTACTATTGAAAAAAATTAAAATAAAAAACTGTCTAAATTATTTAGTCATTGTGTGAGTGATTTGACTAAAATATGTTTGAATTGAAGTCTAATTTTTGTCATGTCAAATCTTATACATTTTTGTCAATTACATAATGTTAATTATGTTCAGTCAACAAAAAGGATCCCAATTAAGTAATTAAACCTCAGCATCGGCTAAATTCATTACCTATAACTGCTTTGCAAAGTTGTTAATTTTTTCACTCGCTAGTGCTTCAATACAAAGGAGTATAGTGCCATGCTATCTAACTATCAACCACATGTCCTTTTCCGTTTTGCCAACTAGCCAATTCAGACTGCATCTTTCATCAGTGGATGAAAATGTTGGAAATGATGAGCATGCATTTTATGTCACCACTTTGCAGCAATAGTTGCATGTTTTATGATTGGATTATTAAAATCAAATGTTCTTTCAAAAAAGTAAAAAGGAGCTGACTATAGTAGTGCTGATAGCCTTGATATGTTGGTTGTCACAAAAAGAGTAGCTAATTTGGCAAAACTCCACGTTGCTCGAGGAAGTTGAATAGCGGAGTTCAATAGAACGTTTGCTGGTCAATCAGTGAAAGCTTGAATATTAGCTCCTCCTAGTGCATTCAGGTAGTATTAAGACCCCATCACTTCTTTCCACATTTTGTTGCGTTAGAACCTTTTTCGCTAATGGCTGAAATAAATTTTTCTCCTCATCAATCTACACACAATAACTTATAACGACAAAGCAAAAACAGGTTTGTAGAAATTTGTGCAACTCTATTTAAAAAAAAAAAATCAAAATAAAAAAGACGGATCACATTTACATAAGTGTTCAAACCCTTTACTCAGTACTTTGTTGAGGCACCTTTTGTACCTATTACTTAAGTCTTCTTGGGTATGATGCTACAAGATTGGCACACCTGGATTTGGGGAATTTCTCCCATTGTTCTCTTCAGATCCTCTCAAGCTCTGTCAGGTTGGATGAGGAGCGTTGATGCTATTTTCAGGTCTCCTGAGATGTTTGATCATGTTCAAGTCCGGGCTCTGGCTGGGCCACTCAAGGACACTCACAGGCTTGTTCCGAAGCCATTCCTGCGTTGTCTTATTGGAAGGTGAACCTTCGCACCGGTCTGAGGTACAGGGAGCTTTATAGCGGGGTTCTCAACCTTTTGTAACTTAAGGTCCACTTCTGTTGATTCAAATAAATTCTGAGGACCACCTTCCCAAATAAATGAGGGGAAAAAAACATAACATGAGAAAAAATAAACTGAGCTGTAAATATGTGTTTTACATTTTCTTCTTTCCCTCAGTGAGCAACTTGGGCTTGCTTCTGGGAAATAAGGAGTTCAAGTGGTGGTGGGATGGGTGAGAGGCTGACATGCAGAGTATCATTCAAAGTTGCTCAGTTTGTTCCTAGGCTTTGATTTTGAGACAGTCCCAATGGAAACCCTGACACATAAAAATATAGGTGGTGGTGAAGCAACAGAAATTTGATTCCCTGTTTTGAGAGAGAGAGGAATATTCACTGACAGCCAGTATCCAGATTGAAGCAAGGTAAAGTTGTGTGAGGCCTGCTGTCTGCTGATAGTTCCATCAGTTCATTTTCCAACACGGTGGACAGAGCCATGTCTTCTGAAGCAGAATCGACAGAGATGGGGTCCAAAATCCAGAGGTTCCCATGTCGTAGGTCCTCTGGGAAGTAGTCTGCAAACTTTTGTGACAACTGAGTCAAATGCTGGGTTATAGCACTGGATATGTTGACATGAGGAGAGGCTTCCAAAGTTTCACTTGGGAGTGGAGACATGTCAAATCGTCCCTCCTTGATTCTTCTGTTCCAAAGAATAAATTTTTTCTTGAAGCCCTCAATTTGTTTGGAACCAAAAACACTGTGCTGTTTCTACCCTGTATTGTTGATATATTGAGATGATTTAAGTGGTCAAATATATCAGATAAGTGGGCTCAGATCAGTGTAATGCTGAACAAAAGGAGTGTTGCTCTTCTAGAAATGCATGCACTCCTTTTCTCAGTTCAAAAAGGCGATTAAGCACACGTCCTTGTGAAAGCCACCATACTTCACTGTGGTACAAGAGCTGCAAATGTTCAGCATCGAGCACGTTGTTCTCGTAAGAAGCTCTTTGCAAAACAGTAGATCTTCATAAAGATTGCTGTCCCTGCAGTATGTTTCAAAAACTAACATTAAAGCAGCATTGCTAATGCCAGTAGACTCGTCCATCTGTATGGCAAAGTATGGGCTTGCCTTTATTCTATCCACAAGTTGGCATTCGATGTTATCACTCATGTCAACAATTCTTCTGCTCACAGTGTTATTGGACAGTGGTATTGACTGAATCTTGGTTGCAGCTGCCTTCCCCTTTAACTCACGGCGCTTACCCACAGCGCTCGACAAAATAAGCTCCTCTGCAATCGTAAATGACTTCTTGCTACGAGCTACACGAGCAGCCACCATATAGCTAGCTTTCAAATTGGCTTTTGACAAAGTTGTTAATGATGATTTTTTGTTATGTGTCTTTGGAGTTTCTATGGTTTTGGCACCTTATTTTACAGGATTTCATCACATTCTCAACACACTGTGCTTTGGGCTCAGTATCACTGCCTGCCATTGTGAATCCAAATAGTATGTATTTTGGATCATGCTTCCTCACTACATGCTTTGGAGCTTTTTGTGGTGCAGGGCTGTCAACCACATCAGTTTTTCTTTTTAGAAAGCGATCCATTTTGTTTCACTGAATTCGAGAGAACATACACTTACACGTTTTATGCAATATACGTTTAGGTTGTGTCTACCTAATGATGACTGTGTTGTGATTAACTTTACGTTTTGAACTATTAAACACATTTATATATAAAAATAACTAGCTTAGTAAATTACTATTATAAGAAAATAAAAAAGCTCATCCATTACAGGACCACCGCGGCCTCTGCGGCCCAATAAATGGCGCTCTGCAGCCCACCGGTTGAGAATGGCTGGTCTAGAGCAGGTTTTCATCAAGGATCTCTACTTTGCTCCCTTCATCTTTCCCTCGATCCTGACTAGTGTCACAGCTCCTACAGCTGAGATACATCCCCACAGCATGATGCTGCCACCACCGTGCTTCACTGTATCGATGCTATTGGCACGGTTGAGTGCGTGGTTTCCCCCAGACGAGATGCTTGTCATTGAGGCCAAAGAGTTCAATCATCTTTTTTCTCATTGTCTGAGAGTCCTTTTAAGTGCCTTTGAGCAAACCCCGGGCAGGCTTTTGTGTTCCTTTTACTGAGGAGTGGCACCCGTATGGCCACTCTATCATAAAGGCCTGATTGGTGGAGTGCTGCAGATATGGTTGTCCGCTCTGTCAGAGTGACCCATCGGGCTCTTGGTCTCCTGCCTAAAAAAAGATTGCTCAGTTTGGCCGGGCGGCCATCTCTAGGAAGAGGCCCGAACTTCTTCCATTTTTGATTGAGCGAGGCCACTGTGTTTTTGGGGACCTTCAAAGCTGCAGATATGTTTATTTTTATCTTTTTATATATTTGATCAGATTTCTACACACCTGTTTTTGCTTTGTCATTGAGGGGCATCATGTAGAATGATGGGGGAAAAATTATCCGCATTAGAATAAGGCTTTAACGTAACACTGGATAAAGTAAAGGGGTCTAAATACTTTCTGAATGCGCTGTATTTTAGGATAGAAAAATATGCTTTTGCTAAGAGCAGAGGACTACTGTCTGCTGTTTTTTTTGTTTGTTTTTTAAAGCCTTTCCTATTACTGTATTTTAGGCAAGCACACCTGTGGTGAAGCAGGGTTCCCACTCTCAACCTACTGTTCAGCAGTCTCTCCCCAGTGACAAGCAGCATGGCCACGACACAGCTGCCTCCCCACGCCTTCAGCGCCAAGGGTAAGGACAAGTACACTCTTTGGGCAACCAAAAGACCAGACTTGGTCTTGGAAGCACAGTTGACTTGGGCGTACAATGAAAGTTACTTTAGATCCAACAATTCATTGCCCAACTGCTCTGTTGTGAAATATGTATTTTATATGAACAAATAAGCTAAATTATGTTTTAGCACCACTTGCTGGTGTTTTATGGAAATTGCATGCTTTGATCATAGTAGAAATAACGTCTCAGCGTGGAGGCCTGGATTCAAAGGGTCTGGGATGGGACTTTTATTGCTAAGCCTACTTATTGTTTTAACATTGTTGACAATAACATTGTTTTGATAATAACTTGTATTCGTTTATTTTAGTAATTTTTACAAATCCCGTAAAGTCCTATCAAATTTATTTTCATCTTAGCAATTTGTTCAGTAACTGACTTGAATGTATGAGGGGGTATGCAGTTGTTCTTTTTTGATGATTATGGAGAGCTCTTACTTTCTAGAGGTCTCACCCAAAAAAGTATTTCTTGTATCAGAGCTGTATGTTGAAACAAATCTTTGACAATTACAGCTATATTATAAAATGGAAATAATTGCACAACCATTTTATTGGTTTACCGTTTCAGGACGTCCGTTAGCTTGTTTGTTCAATATGCCTGAGGGCTTAATAAGTGGACCATATGGTAGGGTTGGGCAATATGTTAAGATTTTTCAATCGTCCACCGCCTGCATAATATTTGGACTCAGCCAATTGCCAATACAGTTGTTTAATCGCCCAACTCTACCATATACAGTCCACTTGGCTACCTTGTATAGAGGGCTGAATCCTGCCTCCATCACTTATAAAGTGTATATTTGCCTCCTGTATTTTCCACAGCAGTCAGAGGAGTCCTTCGCCAGGACCCAACCATGTCACCCCTAGCAGCAGCACCCCCACAACAGCCTCAGCCCCCCAAAGTTCCTCAGCCCGGCCCTCTTGCTCCTTCACGCCCACCCTCGCTGTCCATTTCAATGAGAATCTCATCAAACATGTCCAGGGCTGGCCCGCGGACCATGCAGAGAAACAGGTTTGAATGTTTACTATGCACCAGAAAAAGGGAATTAAAATCCAGGAAAGATTAACCTGTTTCTTACTCTGCAGTACACTGAGCTGCCTAGGTCTGGCTGCTCTGAGAGTACTCATATTTTACATGACTATTTTCTGTGTACTCAGGCGTCTAGGCTACGTGAAGAAGCCCACACTATGGGAAGCATTTACATGTCTGAAAATTGCACCGAACTCAAAAATCTCAGATCCTTAGTACGGGTCTGTGAAATCCAAGCTACATTACGGGAGCAGAGGTGAGAAAAAAATCTTAATATCACAGGATTTGTTTACCTGTCAGTACTTTGAGTTTAAGCAGATGTAAAATGTTGTATCGTGTTCTCTCCCTCTCTTTTAGGATACTTTTTTTGAGACAGCAAATTAAAGAACTTGAGAAGTTGAAGAACCAGAATTCCTTCATGATATAAGAACTTAAGGTTGAGAATTGGATGCGAGAGCAGGGAGGGGAAAGACCCATTGCACATGTTTGGAAGCCCGGGGGAGGACCGTTCATTGATGCTGCCCCCAGTCTTAACAGTTAAAAGCTTCGTTTGGGTTGGCATTGGACCATTGAGCTGGGCAGGCCAAGCGATAGAGGGAATTCAGCTTTTGATGTGAGAGGTTAAGGGGGCGTTGCTTTACAAGCAATGGTTTTGTGAAGACCCAGGGGGAAAAATTGTAGATTTCTTGTAGGTGTTGTTCATGTTGTAAATATGTTTTGTAGATTCAAGCCATGGAAAGCCATGCCTATCAAAGCTTTTGACATCCAAACTAATCAACGTGAAGGCAGCTATGTTCATTAGCTAGCATTTCCTCATGTTAACTTGTCTGCAGACTTCAAACTCTTTCTTGCCAATAGATCATTGAACCATTGCCGTGAGCATGTGTGATCTGCATGGACGTTTTGGAAGATGTTTACAAATTATTTGCAGCAAAATAGTGGTCATAATTGTTTCTATATTTAAATAATGGTCAACCGTTTGCTCCCCTCCATTTGATCTGTAATAGTTTCATAAACACATTCCATGCTTATTAATCTTAAGAGGTGCACCATGTTTGCTGGCAATGGCTTAGAGATCTATTTGCAGCTCCCAGTGGCCCTGCCTTTTCCAAACTGAAATGAACAGTGCCTGGTGGTGTTAAAAGTGAAACAAGGCAATGGCCTGCTGCTTTGTGATCAAGGACCATTCCTACGGATAGCCCCTTTTGGCCTCAGCCCCATCTAGTGGCTGCCTAACACCTAGCACCTTATGATGTGCAGACACCAACAGTTGGTTCTTCAACCCCTTTCATTGATTTTTCTACAAACTGCTGCATTTTTTTTCCTCCCCTGTCCCTCCCTCCTTTGTTTTGTTATACTTTTGAGCTGTACTTTAACGATGAGCGTTGAAACCACCCTGGGTCAACCAAAAGTGCATTCCTGTGTCAAGTGGTTAAAGTACTAATGGAGTTTAAAATAAGGAGTACAAGGAAGAATATGTTTTATCAAAAGTTGCAGTGATGACTAGTATATCAAAATATGTTGTACTCATAAATTATTGCTACACGTTTTCCTTTGCATCCTGTTGGTATGGAGCAGTGCTACTGGGAAGCAAGCAGCAGCAGCACTGTCAAGTGGCAGGCACCATGATGCTGAATACTAACAAACCTAGCACACCTGGGTCAAAGCAGTGCAATTAGGGGGTCACAAGGTCAAATGTGAAATGTATGTATTGTAATAAACATTCTAAATTGAAGCAAACACTGGTTATTTTGTTCTATCGGTTTTCTTTATACACAAATGACTTGTTGAAAGTCTTACAACCACTTGGACCAATCTGAAGTTCTGCAAAAAGCATGTGTCACCCACAGGTTTTTGTTTAATCTAGTTTTTTTGCACACCCAACCTTCTCTATTTGGTGTCCTCAGGTGCAAAAGCCTGCCCATGCACATTTGCTAAAGATGACATTGCTTTGTATATTGTTTCCTGAAGTACTTTGGAAAAAATTAAATCTGCTTCTGCAGGGCCATGCAGTATTTTTTTTCCTTTACTCATTCAGATATAGTCCATTTCAAATTGGTAACACATGTAGAATTTTCAGGGTTTTTTTGGGAACTGAACTGAAAATGTGATATTGTCATACAATTAGATAGTGAAAAAATCCGCAAATTACAGAATATATGTTTGGAATTATTGACTGTCATTAACTTTTCAGTTAAGCTACAGTAACTGACACTATCCTATACTATTTTGCTGGTATATGCCATAATTCCACAACAACTACACTATATGGCCAAAAGTCAGTGGACACCCGACCATCACACCTACGGTTCTGGGCCGGCCCAGGGACTAATTTATAAAACTAATAGTCAAAGGATTTACGTTCCATTTAAACATTTTGTTCGTACGCACCACACACTACGCAAACTTTGGGATGTATGATAAACAAACTTGACTGGAAATGTGCGGTCTTTGGACACTTCGACCTATGCCTACGTACATAACTGGAGGAAATGCAATCCCATGAATAGATAGAATCATACGTTTAAAATAATGCTGTTTTCAATGCTTTAGTCCGGCACGAGTGCACAGTTTCATTGTTATCACATGTTCCTTGCGTAGAACTGTCAGTTAGAACCAAGGAAATTACTATATCTGAAGGTGTTATGCAATTATGCAGTCTTAAAAATATTAATTACAGGCGTAAATTAGTGACAGGCTTATTGGGCTAACATGGTTTGGGCTAACATGGTTTGATAGGCTATAAATGCAGTAAATATATAAGCTTGTTAACAAAAAAACACACAAAATTTGGTTTTTAGAAAGTCTAAAAGACGAAGGCCAATATAATTGCCTAATATTAGTTGACAAACTTGATCTCTTTGTGTCCTCTCATATTAACCTAGAACCTTGTAGTAAAAACTAAATATATTTTCTTGGCCCTTTAGGGCCGTCATACGTGGTCACCATTATCAGCACCCTTTTCATAAGCATATTTTAGGCATGAAATAAATGGAAATATACATTTCAATAGGATGTCTAAATCAACTTGCAGGAAGTGATTTTCAAGAAGATAAACCCAGACGTGGACAGTATTATTTACAACCTTTCACAAACATTTTATTGCAAACACTTTTGTATCAATGACAGCAACGTTGGTACACCATCTTTAAAGTTCTTGCACCTGCCTGTTGATAGTTTTCCCCACTCTTCCATTGCAAACTGTTTCAAGCTCTTGGATGTTTGCACAGGGTGTCTCTTCCCAATGGCAGATTTAATGTTTACAATGATTCTAAATGGGGTTGAGAGAGCAAGACTCATTGCTGGCCAGTTTAAAACAGTTCCTTTGCTACCATTCTGTTTTTGCTTTTCGATGTGTGTTTTGGGTCGTTATCATGCTAGAGGACCCATGATCTTCGACCCAAACCTAGCTTCTTGGAACAAGTAGCACATTTTGCTCTAAAATGCCTTGGCACTATAAGATTGAATTATTCCATTAATTCGGTTGAGGCCTCCAGTACCAGATGCAGCAGAGCGGCTCTACATTATGGATCCACGCACCATTTTTGACTGTAGGCAGGGTGTTCTTTTGCTGATAAGCTTAATTTTGTTTAATTTATTTTGGTTTTGTCATTCAACATTGTATGTCACCAAAAGGACTGTGGTTTGTCTAGGTACATTTAGCTAAAGGTCGGTTGTGCCTTTTCATGTCTTTCTTTCAGCAGAGGGGTCTTCCTTGGCCTTCATGGCCCACGATGCTCTTCTTGGTTTAGTCTGCTGGGTATTGAATGGGTTGAAACTATCCCTCCAGATTGCTCCAAGTCAGCTTTTGGCTTTTTAAATGTTAGACGTGATGTTTTTTTTCACAGTTGGCACCAACATTCGAAGACTTCTCTCACTAATTTGGGGAAAATATATAAAAAGTTAACTTGTAGCATCATATACATGATTTCTCATTTTTACCATTGCATTGTTTAGTAAGAGCCTTCTCTCGTTGTGTTTATCTCAAAATAAGTTCTCAACCTTGGCCTTGACTAAACTGAGACTGAAACTAATAGGTATTTCAAATTAGGGGAATAATATACTAAAACACCAAATAAACTCACCATTAAAGCCAACACTGTTTTCTTTTAGATTTGAGAGGAGGACGTGTAAAAGAGGGCAGGAAATTTTTTTTAACACACTTCAATAAAATATCTGTGATAATGATATGATATACATGATTAAGGAGCACATGGCCAGTCAGCTTGTCTTTGAGACAGACTTCACCTTCAAGATCAAAGAGAGGCAAGATAATGCTGGAGGTGTCAAGAGATGTGGTTGTCTGCCCTTATTTAAAAGCCTGAGCAAACGTTTTCTTTTTTTTTGTGCGTGTTATTGTCTTTGTGTGAGCTTAAAAAGGTGATTAGCCAGATATAGAGGCAAAGGAAGGCCTATACAGATTGTGATGTATGTTGAAAGGTAAACACAGACTACCACATAGTATTCCTACATTCCCTTTTGTAGCTGGCTCATCAGGATCTGTTGTTAGGCAAAAGAGTAGAGCTACAGGAACTACCCAGCAGACGCTGCAGATGGGGAGTTTCTTTGTCCATTTAGCCCTCAGACGAATAGACTCTCGCCTCACACATACAGGTGTTATCAGTCGTTTAACTTGTGAAGTGAACCACAACCTGGGGTGTTAGTATTCCTATAAAGATGTGCCAATGCTTACCCCCTCAGCATGAAAAGACACACAATTTTGTTTTCCCATTCATCTTGTGCTTTAGCATGATGCATCAAACCCATTAACTGGTAGTGACAAGAAAAGCATTGATGAAAAGTGTGACAGATGTGCCTATGTTGTACAAAGGTAATAGCTACATAAAACATTTGTTTCTGCTATTCACTTTGGGTTAGCTACAATTTGTGTTAAAAGTTATTATATAATTATCTTTGGTGCTAAAGAGGAAAGGCTTAAGTTAGCACACACCTTGAGTTCATATCTCTGAAAACTAAGGACCCAGCTATAAATCTTGATATCATCATCATTGACTGAGACCTAAATTTCAACAGCCACATGCACTTGGTAATCAAATCAGCATACTATCACCTCAAAAACATAGCAAAACTCAGAGGACTCATGTCCCAACAAGAGTTAAAACAACTTCATGTTCATGCATTTAATCCCAGCATGCTGGACTACTGTAATGGTCTTCTCTCAGGTATTCCTAAAAAAAGAACGCTTAGAAGACTGCAGCTTGTTCAGAATGCTGCTGATTAACAAAGACCAAAAAATAAGAACATATTACACCAATTCTCAAATCCTTACACTGGTTCCGTGTGTGTCATATAATTTGTTTTAAAATAGACTACTGTTCACCAACTACAAGCCTCTAAATTATTTGGAGCCAAAATACATTATCGACATGCTAATACCGTATGAATCTCTAGTCTAGACCCCTCAGGTCATCTAGAACAGGTCTAACTGTCCCCAGAGTTAAAACCAAAAAAGGTGATGCAGCGTTGAGCTACTATGCAACAAATGGCTGGATCCAGTGTCCTCAAGATCTGAGACTTGCTCCAAGCCTGACTACTTTTAAATCCATATTAAAAACGTATATGTTCTCTATTGCATTTAGCTGGATTGTCCCTTCTTAGCAATTGTATTTCTCTTAATACAATTGTCTTTATTTCATTTCATCGTCTTTTGTTTTTTCTGCTTGCCGTGTGTAAAGCATATTGAATTGCCATTGTGTATGAAATGTGCTATATAAATATATGTGATTTGATTTTGTTTATCCCCTTATGTTGTTTTTTAGTTTACAATTTACCAAAATAGATAATATCATGTTAACTTAATGAATGGGTTTACTCCATGACATCAAGCATGCACTTTTAAATTGAACCTGTAGAAGGCGGTATTCCATAAGATTCCAGAGAACCTACAAGCCCAGAAAATCCTTCAAGCCGGTTTTACAAGTACATTTTATTTGGGCTATCATGAACTTCACAACAATTATTTATTGATCTCAAAACCTATGCTTGTTCACGATGTATTATATTAAAATGTTTTCCAATTCAGATTGCGAGCTAGAAACAATTTAATTATCCACATAGGCCTTAAAAGAATCTCATATCAAGCCTAGTCACTCAGAGTAGAGGAGCTCTCTCTACATATATCATTTAGCCATTTATTTTATATTAACTATTGTTAATGTATAAAAACGCAAATTAGTTGCCTAATTACACTATAAAGGTTGTCCTATTTTTCTATCACCTCCAACTTTGGACATTAACAGATAAACCTATAGTGAAATTGAGTACTTGGCCAAATTAGTCTAATATAGTAACTATATTGCCTAAATTGATAAAGAATTCTTAATTTTCTATTGTTAAAACTACAAAGACTTGTTTGGATCCTCAGTGAACAGTCCTGTCCAAACCTTAGACCTTGTCAATATTAAGCCTTAAAGAGGACGAGTGATATTGATCTGTGTGTTTTGCATGGGATTGTTTAGACGGTAATTGAGTGTCAGTGTCTGTCTGTGTCGTCTCAGTGGCGCCATGTGCCTTTTTGGATTGCTAATTTCTCTAACTGCCCGTCCGCTCCGCCCATAACATTCATTCTCACAGTGCAGTTTCAAAGCAGGCAGCTTGCGTAGCCTGGGGAACCTGCACACTCTGGCGTCAACCTGACTGGCGACAGGCAATAGGTAGGCTATAGGCAGGTAAAAAACAAAATAGGCAATATAAAAGTATGTGGTTCTAGCACAAATGCATGATTGCATACATGAAAATGTCTGGTTTGTTGTATTAAAACTAATATTGTAAATACACAGTAACATTGCGAATAATAATACAATACGCTTTTATAGTTCAAGATTGATACCGGGGCCACTGGAAATTAGCGCCTACATGAGAATGACAATGTAATGTGGACATTCAATAAGGGGCTGCCCTGGCCAATGAACTTTCAGTGGGCGGAGTTGTTAGGCTACGTATAGCAGTCAAAGCACTAGCATATTACTGCAACTAAAGATCTTTGTGTGGTTCGTCCGAAGAGTGTAGCAGAACTGCCAAAGCAATCTTATGGCAACATCGGTACTCTATGCCATTGTAGGAATACAAGTGCGAAGCATATCGGTCACTGAAGATGTACTCATTTGATCGTTAACCTTTTTTTGTTCTACAAGGAATACTTATTTTCTTTTTTTTGTGAATATAGGGAGAAATTCCGTCTGTCCGTTTTACCACAATGTATTTCGGCTTGTAGGTAATTTCACATGACGTTCTTGATGTGAAGATACACGTCCATGGGTCTTCGGTGGTCGTGTTTTTCAAAAAGGATTTTGACTGTAGCCTGTCATTTGTTCCGGAATGCATCGTTTTCCTTTGTAGCCTAGCTCTGTGACTTTGTGAGCTCAGCCCGGCGGGTTTTGCTACAGGATAAGACGACTTGAGCGTAATTGGTCGTAAATGGATCGCCATTCCAGTTTCATTTCCATTTGGCTTCAACTGGAACTGTGTGCCATGGCTGTTCTTCTCACCAAAGGTATATACTTCAATAATAAATATATATTCAAGTAAGGGTATGGCCCCTCTTTTTGTTCGCCAAGCAGCAAATTGTCAGCGAGACCAAAATTAGGCTAATTGAATGTGTCGACCGTGAACCAACCAAGCAAAATACATTTCAAGCGCAAGGCCCATCCGAGGCTGCCCTAGTGCCTCGAGAGTATCATTATTTTGTTATCTATTTGTTAAGCCTAATTTAACTTTATTTATTATAAATCCGTAGCGCAACCGATACACGGTTCTGGGCAAAAACTCCAATGTGTAGTTTATTATTAAATGATTTGTAACCATACACAACCACCAACTAACTGCTGCCGAATGGGCTACCTCTAGAGTAAGGCTATCCTCTGCCAATTGGAACTTCTTATTTAATAACATAGATTACGTTGACGCTGTATTAGCCAAGACTTACTGGATAGCGCTGACTGATTTAGGCTAGAGTATAATGATCATAATAATAAAATGTTAAATCCACTTGCATAGTAGGCCTTTAGTACTGTAGGCAAAAATAACTATTGTATAGATTGAATAAAGGGCAACCATACCGCCTAGTCGGATTAATAGGTGCGTCCAGTTGGCCTTCTTTTTTATTTTTGTTGACCAGTGATTAAATGATAAAGTTTCACTTTCGAAGTGTTCTTTTAAAGTTATTAAAATAATTTCTGGTAGCCCGCCAGTTCCTTTATTTTTATTATGTTTAGGGTACACTTAAGTGATGTCTAAAATCAAACAAAAATACTAAAAGCAAAGCAGGTCAATGTTTTTTTTAATACATTTAGAAAGGGTAGGGTAACATTTTACCCAAATCGTCCAGCCAACACTATCTTCACGTTCAAAATGAAAAGCGACATTGCAGCACACTACATTGCAAACAAACTACTAATTATATACTACACTTTTCTGTTTCATAAAAATACTTTTTTTTTCTTTTTTTGCTAGGTTATACACCTTGGAGGGCTTATTTACAACGTTTTGTAAAGAAAAACTTCCCACTGTTATAATGCCACACATGTCCAAAGATACCAAATGCCATATTACTTCACATACAGCATGACAAACATTGTGGCTTCCTAGACTAGTTCAGACATTTCATCAATAAGGTCTCATCAATAAGCTTAACGTTTATCAAAATCCTCATTACACTGATCAAATGTCCAAGACCTTGCTTGTGTAATACAAAGACTGAAATGATTAAATATTCAGTAGCCTAATACATGCCTTTCCTTTTTGCAGGGGAAATACGGTGTTACTGTGATGCACCTCACTGCGTGGCCACTGGATACATGTGCAAATCAGAGCTCAACGCTTGCTTCACCAAGGTGTTGGATCCATTCAACTTAAACTCACCTCTTACGCACGGTTGCTTAGACCCTGTCGCCAATGCTGCTGATGTATGCAGCAGCTCAAAGGCCACAGACGCCTCTGTGGGGGGCATGTCAACGATAGAATGTTGTCATGATGACATGTGCAACTACAGGGGCCTAAACGACCTTGCTCACACCAGAGAATCAACAGGTATTTATTTAGATGAACGCTTATTTGCTCCTGCTTTTTTGTTTCTTAATAGGACAATTCTGACACTCAAAACTCAAGAACACAGTGAATTCTTTAGAATTGAAATAGCAAGCCATTATATTGCCACTGTAGGCCAATTCAGTTGAGTCTTAACCCTCTCAAAACTGATTGCACACTGCCGATGTTTTGACTTACAGGCATAAAGAGATCTCATAAAGCTTTACGTTTAGGAACCCTCACCATCCATTCCTCTTCATAATTACAACATTCGAGAACTGTAGTTGGATGAATGGTTACAGCTACTAAGAAGGGAGGGAGCAGCTAGTTTACCTGAAGCCCTTGAATGCAGATCAGATGTTTTTTGATTGCTTGTGCACTATGTAATCTTTCTGCGTAGTTGGAATGTGCCTATGTAGCATGAATAGCCCTCGACAGAGTACATTTATGGCATGAGTACTAGCTTGTGGAGCTATGTAAAAGGGCAGAGGGGAAAGGGAGCTCTCCAGAGGGGGAATTCCTCTTATGACCCTGTGATGTGGTCCACCATTTATGATGTCTGCACTTGTTTCTATGTGTTTTTCGAAAAAACCGACTAAATCCTGTGTCCTCTCTCTTTCCTCCCTTCAGACCACAGCAGGTACCAGCCTGAGGGCAGCAGCCGTAACCTGATCACGCGGGTTCAGGAGCTGGCGTCGGCTAAAGAGGTGTGGTTCCGGGCAGCGGTGATCGCAGTGCCAATTGCAGGCGGCCTCATCCTGGTGCTGCTCATCATGCTGGCGCTGCGGATGCTCCGCAGTGAGAACAAGCGACTGCAGGACCAGCGGCAGCAGATGCTGTCCCGTCTCCACTACAGCTTCCACGGTCACCACACCAAGAAAGGCCATGTGGCTAAGCTAGACCTAGAGTGCATGGTGCCTGTCACAGGCCACGAGAACTGCTGTCTGACCTGTGACAAGATGAGACAGGCCGACCTAGGCAATGACAAGATCTTCTCTTTGGTGCATTGGGGAATGTACAGTGGACATGGGAAGCTGGAGTTTGTATGACTATCGATAATCTCCTGTCTGTTTTGCTTCTTAACAGACTAGACCACATCTCCTTTGTTGGGTTTCCCTTTTGTTAATTAAAACAAATCCCCCACTTTATTTCATCCATTTTACCAGTAGCAGATTATTCTATCTGTTATTTTTCTTAATGTAGAAAGAAAAGACTGAACGCAAGCTGTGTGGCTTTTGCTAAAGGAGCACTTTACTTGAAATAAAAGGCAAACCAACAAGGAGTTGTATTTGAACTTGAGAGGGCAGAACTTTGCAGATGTGAGAGACCGAGAGGCAGACGTCTCTTGCCGTTGCCCCTGTGGATCCTGAACTTTACGCTGAGTGCTGAAGGATTCACAAATCTTATTTGCACATTTGTATAAACTGAAAAAGAAAACAAGGTGTTTTTGCCTAAAAGAAGAAGAATTTCACACTGACTCCAGAGCACAAAAACGTCTTTGGGGATTGAAAAAGTTAAGAACTCTGTGTTTTCACTGTAGGTGTACATTTCTTGATTCAAGCTTATTGTAAAGATTTTAAATATATATTTTTTTCTGAACACTTAAAAGTGTGTGTCATGTTTTGGGTGCATGTTTGAAATCTGTTGCATCCAGGCTCAATTTTAAGCCTGATTGTGAGTGTGAATGACACCAATATTCATTAAAGTGACTTGCTATTTATTTTGGAAATTTCCTCATTCAGTTTGTGATGTAATAACTAAACATCGAGCTGCAATTTTTGTCTCTTATTTTTATTCACATATGTAATCGCTTAATATGCTAATGAATTATACCCGAAGTGCAAACAGGAAAATCCATTTCTCATCCATATAGTATACCCAGCCCGTCCTTACAGTAATTTGTAAATTAAGTTAATTCTTTAAATCTTTATGATTAATACATACTACCGCTACCATAACAGTATTTATGTGTGTGCAAACTTGGCATTAAGGCCTTGTTTACATTGACTGCAATGTTAGAAATGGTTTTTGAATCTTATGGTTACATTTTTGTACTTTCCACTTAGTTTGCTTGATTTATCCTGGAATTGGCAGTGTTCATAGTAGCATTTACAATCAATGTTTCCACAAGAGCTCCATCCTATGGGTGGCCACGCCAACGTTGTTTTGACATTAGAGCTATATTGTTTTATTTTTGCCAACCTAACCGTTCTGTTGGAGGTCACAATTTTTCATCAGGCAACAAGTAGCAACTGCATGTATGTAAACAAAATGAGAAAGAATTACCAATATGGCTATTGGTGGGAACACCTATATCCCTCATTGCCAATTTATATTGCACTCTGGGGGCACCACTACTACTGCCATATTTACCAACACACGTGTATCTCTAGTCACAGCTTACAGTATGTTTTGCCCAGAGTGTGACTTTCACATCTGTACTTGGGATAAATACATGCAAGCACTGAGAGACACAGTTAAAGCGATAGTTTATCCATTTTCGATCTTTTGATGTTTTTCATCAGATGCCAATGTTGTATTTTATACATGGTATTGTCATTTAGCATTTTGCCGCAGGATGTCAAATGAGTTGGGAAAATGACACTCTATTGCGTCATCGGGGGTCCTACCTGAATTATTTTAAAACTACCGCCGTTTTCAGCATTTGTTTGTTATTAGTTTGATTCACGCAATGATCTATGGGCACTGTGGTGTACAATGAATTTACCATTTAAATACCGGTCGTCTGACAAATATGTGAATTTCACTTAATTGATCCTATGAGCCAAACATATAGACTTGCTTAATTTAGCCTAAACAACAGCATATTGTTTAGGAAAATAGGTGAAGTATCTCTTTAAGTAAATCTTAATTTTAGATGTAAACTAGGTAAATGTATGAGATGTGGGCAACACTTCTATAATTCACTCAATCACAAGGGTTCAAAAGTTCATGTAAGAGCTTTCTCTCAGTGGACAACACAAGTTAGACCAACAGTTAGTAGTTTTGAGTGGAGGTCCACCTTGCGGATAAGGTCTACACTGAGGTGGACAATTGTTTCTTTCTATTAGGGCCACAGGAAACACTATTAGTGCCTAACTACCTAATGGCAGCTTACATTAGTAAAGTTCAAGCCACGTACTTCGCCTCCCCCAGGACTATAACCCTAGTAATAATAGACCATCTGCCTGGCTCTGCTAATGTGCCTACTGTTTTTAGCCTGGTTCTGCTCTACCGGTTAACCTGCCATTACCAGAACTAATAAGAGATGTTTCAAGCACAAATTCACACACACATATGGTGTTTGGTTTATTCACGCACATACCCACAGAACAGGTAAAGTACTCGCAATAATAGGGATGCCTCTTCGTGTATCTTTCAGAGTCAACTGTTACCTGCTCACACAATTAAAGATGCAGCAGTCAAGACCATCAGCCGTTTGTTGCAGCACTAAGTGGCCATGCTTTTTGTATTTCCATACTAATTTGACAAGGTGACCCACTGGCCTGGTTGAAAAGCCTCCCAATTAATTTTGAATTGACTACTCTAAATTGGCAGTGTGTTTTTGAATGCCGATTCTCCGTACCTTTCTGAATTCATACAGACAGTTCCTTGCATGCCATGGGTAAGGTTTTCGGACACTTGCAGAGCCGGTGTGAAACAAAATATGAAGTGTAAACACACATGGGACCTGTTAACACCTGCACATAGTAATAGATGCACACTTTCCAGGGCAGAGCAGGTTTTTATTGGCTTGAATGTTTTTCCAGTTATACCTCTCACCTCACTAGTTTCACCGTGAGAGTTGATTACTCTGGAGTAGGGTTCTCCCTCCATAGGATAAAAGGATATCATGTATGTGTCTTTTCAATAGTTTTAAGGATCAATTTGTTTAATTGTGTGTGTGTGTGTGTGTGTGTGTGTGTGTGTGTTTTCATATGCACACTGTAGACAGTATTGCTGGACTAGGATTCAAGCAAATTTACAGCATAATATTTTCCGGTAAAGTCAATTAGACCACTCAAACACTTAGCCATTGGAGAATATCTTTACCTAAAAGGCCTACTAAAATGGATCAATCATCTCTGAAGATTATTTAGTAGATTACAGCAGAAAATAATGTTTTAAAAACAAGCAAATATTCCTTTTAAATGTACAAGTTAGAGGGATATGTTTGTTGTCAATTAATGGAGTCTGGTTTTCCTTGATGATGGGCATCCGTTGAAATCAGACATGATGTAAATATTTAGCCTTCACAAACAAATGAATTTCCTTCCAGTGGATGGAAACCTTAGGAGGGTTCTTGTCCTTGTGTACCTTCTCCATCTAAACATTTATCTTTGAATGTTGTTAGCATTCAGATATACGTAAATCTCTCCTCACAGAAAAATAATAATGTTGGAAATGTTTACAAGACCGACCGGGACTCTTCAAGCTTAATGTTTGCATCTGTAAATATATAAAGATTGATTATATTTTAAAAAGTAGGCTTTTAGTGCATTCCAACATACTAATGAAAACAAAATAGTCCAGATGAAATGTAATTACTAGGACAACCAGAAATGGAAAAAATGTATTATCTAACGATGAAACCGCCTGTGTGCAAGATGCTGGCCATTTAATATCTTTGCCCTTTGAGATTTTACAGCATACTGACTCATAATCCGGGTGGTATGAAGCAAGCCCTAGTTCCAGAGTTAGGTGACAGGGAAGTAAGCTCAAAGTGACAGGTCCTTATAGACACACAGCAATTGAGGGTTTTATCTTACATAATGTGCACAGAGCCCCCTCTTCTTATTATTCCGTCTTATCTTTTTTCTTCTGCCTATTCTCTTTTTTTCTCTTTCTTCTTCTTCTCCTTATTTTTTTTCTTACATTCTTCTCCTTCTAACATGGGGATTGGTGTTCTTTGTCTTCCTCGTTCACAGATGATATGGTGGCAGTGACAACAGCTATCATCATGGTCATCATCATCATCAGTGCTGTAAAGGGTTTTGTTTCTTCAAGCACATTCACTCAGAAGTATTTCAATAAGTCTACGGAACGAGATTCCTCAAAGTAAAGGTAAATCTTTCCATCAGAATCTGTTTCTGCTTCATAATGAATAAACATATTACCTGGTACTGTAAACAAAAATGTACATAAAGGGAATGAAGGAACAGTTATTAATGTAAAATAAACACAATATTAAAAAGTCTCCAAGTTGCGTGCATTCTAAGGGCTAGTGATAATGTGTTTAACAAAGTGCCACTCCTTGGCAGTTTTCCACTCATACACCAGCAAGGATGTTCACCTTGAGTTAGCAGACATAGCCTGAGGACTCTGAACTAGCTGAATCTCATGCACACTCACTGAAAGCCCAAATCCGAGGGATTACAAACCTGAAAGGAGAGATGGCTGTGTGTCTCTGGCCCTGCCCGAGAGGCCTTCAACAAAATATACCCAAAGTATATATCACTAAAGGCCCTGAGAAGGTTGTATATTACTGGTACAAAAGTGCTTCTGGTCCATATGCAAGCCAAGGACGAATAGGATGGGAACTGGGTTACAAAGCTGTAATAATAACTTGAAGGCTACTACCCAACAATGTGGGCCTCTGTCTGAGACTGCTCTCCACCCTCACAGTGTTGGTTCTTCAGTTGTATGGCTTTGTCAAGTAGCACCCCATTACATGCTGATGATAAAATGTGTTGGGTGAGTTATCACAAAGAAGACCCGCCACTGTAGGCAGTCCTATAGTTCTTAAGTGATAAAAGTCAGTGAAGTAATAAAACCCCCTGCTTGACAAGATTAATTCATCTGTTTGTTTATATTTGAGAACTTGCTAACTGACATAGCTAACTCATGTTCAATATATCGCTTCAGGTCATGTGAAATTTGGCTTTCAGGACCAAAATTGAAGAGCAATGTTGGGTAATTATTCTGGCTCTCTGGAGTGCTATACGGCGGTTCCTGGGGAATGCCGCTGAGGGAAAATGTTCTATTAACCATCTGAAAGAAATGGTAAGGTGGTGATTGAAACTTTAAAACACAGCACCTATAGATTTGGAAATTGTATTTTTATAGCTCTAGATGTATTTTGTTGAGAATGTAAGATATAATGTATATGTTCTCAAACACATGTTTTCAATGTATGTATATATAATACGTATGTATGGATGTATGGATGGATGTAAGTGTGTATGCTATGTACATATACTTTCTCTAACTTTCACCACACTGCTACTTATGCAATGCATAGGTCCTTATTATCCAGTGATCACGTACACAAGGACTTTACTCGTTTAATGACCCTCACTGTGCCACCATCTCATTCCTTACAGGTCCTTAAGGGCTGGTGCCTCTCCCATCTCCCTTTCCCTAAGATCACCGGCTATAAGTGCCTATCCTAGAGAACCATTTGCCTCTTAGAGCTCCAAAGAGTTCATTGTAAACATGATTCACCGTGCCCAGGGCCTCTCGACTGTTCAGAGACTCCAGAGTGTAAGGATATACAAGTTCCTTTGCTGTACACTGTCCTTCTCTGTGTACCGACAGCAGCTGACGCCCAAAGAGCCTTAGGTCAAAGTGGCACCCATTATTGAGGGTTTGGAAAGGAAAAATGCGGTGGTGTGTTTTTCTTGCTAGGGCAGGTGTAGAGGATCATCACTCCAACAAAACGTTTGGGAACCACACCTTTTTTTAATGACCAGTTTTATCCGGAGGCCACTGCAGACAGTCTAAAACTCTGATGAAGTTCCCTCATAACACACTGCAATGGCATGAGCTTTCAAATCCTCCTTATCTGAGAAGCTCATCTCATCAGGAAAAAAACCCATTTAAACAGTCTGTGTGCCCCCCCTCCCCACCACTGTACTTAGAGGATATGGCTTTAGCAAAAAGGGGAAGTTGACTTCCAAACATAAATATGTTGAGAAGTAGGTCAGTCTCTAGGGGTTAAATTACAACTGAGCTGTGTAAACAAACAGAGGCCTTCCTCTGTCTGTGTCTTAGTGGCCGTTTCTGGCTCTCTGCCTTGGGGAGAGAAGGTCCCCCGAAGCCCAACCTCGGAAACCCTAAACTCCATTAGTCAGGGCCGTGCATGTGTTTGTGTGTGCGTGCACGTTGGTTTGCGTGTGCATGTTTTCAAGTCTATGTGTGTGTGTGTTTGTTGGTGGGGTTGGTGGGGGGAGATTTGCAGAGACCGGAGATTGTACAGTTATCTCATATTACCACTCGAGGACCCATGTTCGACTGACGACAGAAAAAAACATAGTGCAAATGAAAGAAAGAAAGAAAGAAAGGTAGCAATGGCGAGGAGAAAATAATGATGCCTCCTTCCTGCTCTCTGGCCAGCTCTGCTATTCATCAGCTGGTGAAAGACTGTTTACTGCCAGGGTCAAGGTCCCAGGCATATGTTTACGGCCTCTCCAAAGAGCCATTGTTGTTAAACCTCAAACTGGTGCAGCCCAACTGCCACACTAAAGATCATCTTGTATGGGCCCCCTCTGCCCTCTGGCCAGTACAGGTCCATTTGAACCCGATTATCAAGTTAAAGCAAAAAAAATTACATTTGAAGATATTGTGTGCTTTATGAGTTTTCTTTATCAAATTATGTATCATTAAAGGGATGTTCCTTCTTACCCTTAGTCAGACGAGATGATCGATATCAATGTTATGACAGCTTTGGAGTTTTTTCAAAGGTGTATTTTGTCACTTTTGACAGAGCCATGCCAGCCAGAACTACTGTCTTACAGCCATCTTGGTAAGCTAGGCTACATTTACCTACCTACTTACCTAAATAACTCATTACTGGATGTACAATCAATACATTGACATCAATCATCTCGTCTGACTAGGGGTAAGTAGGAACATATCTTAATTCCCCAAAAAGTTGAACTGTCCCTTTCAATACATTTTGGAGTTTTATTTTCAATGTTATTGCATGCTCCCTCTTAATTTAACATTAGACTACCACAATATATTTTACTTTATTTCACTCCCAGCGACTTTTGATAACCCACTGCTTTCCCAGCATTTATTTGATTCCCTGTCGGAGTGTACGGGAAAATGCTTTTTCCTCCTCTCCTCCTTTTCCTCTCCTCTCCTCACCTCTCCTCTCCTCTCCTCTCCTCCCCTCTCCTCTCCTCTCCTCTCCTCTCCTAACCCAGCCCATCCCCAACTCAACCCAGCCCAACCTAACGTTGTTCCCTGCGTCCTGTGTGGTTAAGCCAGTGGTGGCGC
>JAVQIZ010231336.1:0-23238 GCA_036023535.2 Galaxias brevipinnis | reverse complement strand
CAGCAGAGAAATGGTAAAAGTAATTACATCTTAGGTTTTCAAATGTGGATCGGGGAGGGCGGGGGGCCAGTGGAGTTATTCACTCTCAACTCCCATGAAGAATAACTCGGCGTCGGAATGACTGCGGGGTAAATGGCCGTTGCCGCCACACTCATCTAAGTAAGCAACACCTTTAGCCGATAACCCCGAGACCCCCCCCCCCCCTCGTAATTGTACTGCCGACTAATTGATCAAATGATTACGCTGTGTGGAGGACCTCATTGAAAGACAGTGAATACATAGAGATAGAGAGGGAGATCAAAAAAATGGGTGCGCGTGGGACAGGATGAGAGGCACTCAGTGAATGAGGGAGTGACTCTTTGTCTTGATGATAGACAGCACTGCTGTTGTTTCTGCCTCGCCGCTCTATTGCTGCTGTGTTTTTCCCAAGTCTCATGCCCTCCTGTGTACAACTATGTGAGGCTTGTCCATTTTTGCTCATGGATTTATACCTTGAGACTCTGAGCCCTACTATATGTGGTATTATACTCCTTGGGGAAGAGTGGGGTCAAATCTGTGTTTTCTTTTTTAAAGGGAAAGGTCACGAAAGTGGCAGACGAGTGTTGGTGGGAGAAGGAGAGGCATATTCCGTACAGTAGTTTCCGATAAGGAACATTTTCCCAAAGCAACAAGTAATTCAATTCATGCAACAGTTCCAGTCCCACTTAATGGAAATGACGCAGAATTGCCAGTAACTAAATACATTTTGGGAATTCAATAGAAGAAACAAGCAGACACTCCCTCAGGATTGTTGCTCTACGGACAATGTGCATGTGAAAACAACTAAACCTCCAAGAGTTTCCCGATGTAGAAACTTTTCAAATGTGAAAATCCTACAAAACTACTTCAAACAGACACAAAATATATATGTGGGACTCCCGCCCCATAAATGCATTGCCGTTTTCCCGCTTAGCTACCTTCACCATCTGCGTCCACCCTGCCGGCTGGTACTAGACTAATATACGAGTGCAAATAAACATTAGCGAGCCCAAGCAAACAATGCTCATCACAAGGCCATAAACGCAATCAGCCATCCAATTAGAGGCCCATCGCTGTTTAAGGATGGGGGTGTTTGGTTTCTTTACGTGATGGGGTTTTATGTTGTGTTGGTTTGGACACAGCTGTCAGCAGTGACATGGCTAACACTGACCTGGTCCGGCTGAAAGTCTGTAGCTGTACATGTTTTAGAACCCTACGTGGGGGTGTTTGGTTTCGTTCCGTGATGGGGCTTTATGTTGTGTTGGTTTGTCAGCAGTGACATGGCTAACACCAACCTGGTCAGGCTGAAAGTCCACTGTTGTACACGGACAGAGCGTCTGCCCTGGACTCACACTCTATCACACAAGCCTCCATATCTCACTAATTCTCACCCCGCCCTCCTCTTTCTCACACTGTGAGCCACCCCCGGGGGGCATGTGACCTCCTTGGCATTGGTTGATTGGATGAACCAGTCCGTGGAGAGCTGAGTCTGTGTGACACCGGCCGGTTGGCGCCTCGGGCTGTGTGACACCACGGGAGTCGGCGTGTGGGAAGCCGACGGATGGGGTAAGAGCTGCTGGAGTCATGAGTCGCAGCTAGCCGGAGCGGGAGGGAGAGACAACTCTCCTGCTGCTGCCCAAGATTAAAGCGCGCGTGTGCCTCGCACCCACAATCCGTAACGTGAGTTATAGCAGATATGACAGCCCCGTGGTAGCCGTAAAGTGCATTTGCTCGCAAGTGACTTCTTAATAATTTGTGAAAAAAGGCTGACACATTCTTCAACACGTTTTTCTAAAATTGAAGGACTCAGTCTGGGCTTTGTCAACACATAAGTATTTGAGATAGTCCTTGGGATGCATTGCTGGCCGGCAATGGAAATGCTGATTGAAAGAGAGAAAGAGAGAAAGAGAGATAGAGAGCGAGAGTGAGAGAGCAAGAGAGAGAGCGCTAGAGAGAGAAAGATAACTGGAGAGAGACAGACAGAGAGAGACAGAAAGAGAGAGAAAGAGTGTGAGAGAGCGAGAGAGAAAGAGAGAGGGAGCGCTAGAAAGAGCTAGAGAGAGAGAGAGAGAGAGAGAGAGAAAGAGAAAGAGAGAGAGAGAATGAGACAGAGAGCTGGTGAGAGAGGAGAAAGAGGAAGAGTGCTAGAGACAGATACAGACAGAGAAAAAGAGAGAGCTAGAGACCAAGAGAGAGGAAGAGCTAGAGAACTAGAGAGAGAGGGAGAGAGAGCCAGAGACCAAGAGAGAGAGAGAGAGAAAGAGAGACAGAGAGAGAGACACAGAGAGAGAGAGAGACAGAGAGAGAGAGAGAAAGAGAGACAGAGAGAGAGACAGAGAGAGAGAGACAGAGAGAGAGAGACAGAGAGAGAGAGAGATGACCTTGGGTGTCTCCAGACACTGCTCCGGCGGCTTGGTGCAGCCCAGTTGTCCACGTGCAGCAAACAGATAAGGAGCGCCGCTGAGGAGCCGGCCTGTCAAAGCCTGGCAACAAGGATATTTCTAACTCTGCTTGTGACGGCTTAGCACTGAAACCCGGGCCAGCAGCACACCACATTTACATAGATTTACAGACACACACACATATTTCTGTGTATTTTCATATTTATATGTACGTGCGAATGCATGGGAGCAGGTTCCAATCCAATGGGATGCTCTCACCACACCTTTCCTTTCCACTGCCAGTCTCTTGTCTATTGCTTATGACTGCTGCGTTGTAACTCTGTTTAATTATATTTGCACATGTCTGCATCCCGAGAGCCAAGGGAAATGACAGAGTCAAATTTATCGACATGAGTTTCGCCCAAGGAAATGAAATAGTTTGTTTGGCTGGGAAAGTTTGACCCCTTGCTAAATATGTTGACAGAAAGATGAGCGGGCCTCAGGGGGATATGGGCTTCTTTAGGAGAAATTCAGTCTAGCAGAAAAATCTGGCACTACAATGACTCATTTTAAGTTGAGATTTCTATTTAGATGGCAAGGGAACAATCAAACGGCAACGCTAATGTCTTTGCCTTTCTTTCTTCTGCAACTAATCCAACGCAAACTTCAAGCCTTATGTTAGAGTTTCTTTCATTGCCAACCGAATCTCTGCCATCTACCCCCTAAGAAATCTGAGAACAATATAAGATGGATAAATCTGCTATTGAACAATCTCATACTTTCAGTGCGCTGTGTGTAATCTCAAATCTCTGAGGCCTAAATCAAGCAATTGTAATCTCTAATCCGTGTTTGCGATCCTGGTGGCTACAGTAAGCAAACAATGCATCATCGAAATACCCATATTTCTTTTTACAATCAGTCATGTGGTTTTTGAGCTTTGCTGAATCTTTTTGTTGAAGTGTGTGTGTTTGCATGTTTATGTGTTTGCTGTATATCATGCCTGCATATAATGTGTGCCCTTGAAAAGAGACAGAGGAATATCATGGGCCTGAGAGCACTTGGCAAAGCACATTAGATTAAGTTAGATTAAAATAAAGAAAATATGTTTAATAAATTCCAATAAGACAGCAAATCAAGACTGACATACTATCCTTCAGACACTCACATGTGAAATGTACCAGCAGTGCAATTTACAAGCATCCCACCACCATAAATGACCCAGACTTCATTATGAAATAACTTTGGTATCGTTGACTCCAAGTAGTCCTTTGTCCATTGTCTACCTGGCCTTTCCTCAGCCAAACAAACCTATCTGTCACTCCAACACAATAACGTCTCGAAATCCAGGAGGTCTGTGACAAGCTTGTCCCCAGGGGTGTTTGTGTGTTTTGTGTGTTGGTGCTTTTGTGGACATGTGTGTGTATGTTTGCATGTGTGTGTTTGTTGCCAGGCTTCTAGCCCACCGGGCTGGCAGCCAGAGCTTTTTTTGTTGTAAATCAATGGTCTTCGCCCCCATCGCCTTATCTGATGTTGTTATCGGGCGCCAACCAAAAACAGTCATTACGTGTGAAAAGCGGAGGTGTGCAGAGGGTGAAGGTAGTCAAAATAACCTTGAACCGAGGTTTGAAAAATAAAAATATCCAGATAACGGTGTCCGACAATAAGCAAGGCTTGACGCAGTCAAATCTATTGCATCTTTCCGTATGCCTTGCAATACTGTAGATACGAATGTTCAAACCTACTGTATTTTATAAAAGTACAATCCAATGCCACCCACCAACCTATCTCTCTAATGTAAGCATGTGACAAATAAATAATTACAACAGGAGGCGAGAGGGAATTACACAACAGTCTCCTCCTCCTAATTCACATCACAGAAGGTTTGAGATCTATCCCTTTGGCGAGTTCGGGCTAATGACTAAGTGAAGTGGTGGGGATTCATATTTCACATAGTGGAGTGGTGTGAAATCATATGTGGCAGTCGGTCAAAGTAGGCTAAGCTACTTCTCTTATTCTTTTGGCTCTAACTGACTGGAGGATTTGTGAGCTGGTGGATCCAGGCGCTCTATGATGTGACTAACTGGATTAGCGTTTTGCTAGGACTTCACAAGAAGCAGAAGTCTTCTGGAGCTGGACTCCTCGTTCCCTTCTTACCGCAAAGGCAGCGGCACATACCCATAAACAAACCCTGCTTCACTACATTTGTGTCTGTGTTTGTGTGTGTGTGTGTGTGTGTGTGTGTGTGTGTGTGTCTGTGTGTGTGTTCACACACAGCCTGGAGACGGGGATATTTCCAGAGATGAGGAACAAATACGAGAATTTCTTTTGTGTATGGAGACAAGGCCTCCAGTTCAGCGCTGTTTGAGACAGCTCCTGTTTCTATTCTCTTTTTTTCATCATAAATCCTCAAGGTCGGGAGAGAGTCTGAATAATTGGCTCAGGAAATGAGGAACAATAGCTTCCGAGGGTGAGTGACCAATCAATCATTAGTAATACGAAAGTTCTGATAAGACCGTGGGAACCAAGTGGCTCCTATACTGAAGTGGGAGCTATTGTGGACAGCATGTGATTGAATATGTGATTCTGAGGGATCTCGGAAGTTCTATTTGAGAAACCACAGCTTATACTCACACACACACACACACACACACACACACACACACATACACACACACAAGCAAACAAGCAAGTAAACAAATAATCCACCAATGGACTAGAATGGTCTAAATCTGAAATATAGAGAGTTCTTCGAAAAACTAAATCTTGTCTCGGGTCAAGATTACTCTTTACAAAATATTTCCATGACAACGAAATATTTATGGCACAAATTCCAGTTATGAATCAGCCTTCAAGCGCAAATTACATCTAGTTTCTTCTCTCTGCTTATCAGTCTGTTTAAAAAAAGAAAATTAGCCCAGCTCCTACTGCTGGATCCCTGTGATTCAGGCTAAGCAGAAACAGAAAAAGATGTGCTGACTACACAAACGTCTGTGCGTGACTTATATGGGGATGCAGCTATATTGGCACATTAGACTGATTAACTACGAGAACCGGCTAGCAGGAGAAGCTGAATTAACATACATTGCACCAGTGGGAATGGTGATGCAATGTCCAAAATAGGCAAACAACGGTTAACATTGAAGGCCACAGTTACTCAAAGAGACTAACTCACTACAAGAGAAGCAAAACTCTAAGATACATGAACATGATATTGGACTTGGCAAAGCTACTGTTTGTGTTTCTGCTCCTCCAGGCCGATAAAGTAACGCTGAGTATAAGGGATGCTGCTGAGCCAAGCCTGGGCACACTCCAAAAACACCCTCTGCACTACTTTGATGGTTAGAGGAACTACTTGTGTATGACACAATTACACACACCCACACACACCGACACACACACACACACACACACACACACACACACCCCACACACACACACCAACACACGCACTCACTCACACGCACAAACACCCACTCACATGCACAAACACCTACTCATGAACATCAACACACACAACCATTTTGCACACATTCAATGAGCTTTTAAATTAAAGTCTGATTTTAAGTCCAAATCATCATGCAGACACACACCTGTCTGCTTGTTGTAACTCCCGTCTAGCCTCTCCCTCCTTACTCTATCTATTCCTCTTACATGCACAGCAAGGCAGGGCAGGGATGGGAAGGTTCCTGTTAAAACTCATTGCCAAGGCTAAATTCAATCTTATTTGTGTCACCCAAAGCTGCGGTTCCCTGAACGCCAGTTTCAAAATGAGAGATCAAGACCGAGAGTTACGTCTGCGATTATAACGGTCACAGTCCTCGTCGAATACAAGATACCACTATGGCTCCACCACACCCCTTCAGTGAAACCTGGAGATGATGTCGAGTGAAAACTCAGTCCAATGAGGAAATGGCAGATATGCCCCATTGATTGGCACTGATTACAATCCAAATCATCTGAAATGTCTTCATTTTAATTAACATTCCAAACGGCAATCATACCCTCGGAAACAAATCTGTTCCAAGCCCCGTCATCCGCTGGCTAATACATATGCATAAGTGAATGATAATGTGAGATGTGCATGAGTGTTAATACGGCCTGGATGGATACATAATGCATATAGACACCCCTCCGGTATACAACGCAATCATGATATTAAAAACGAAATAATCACAGTAGCAGGGCCAGTCAGCAAGCCAATGATAACTTATTCATGGCCCTTAATGAACACAAAGTTAACAACAACACTTTAGAGAGCTACAGCATTACCGTGGCTTTTGAGGACAGCCCCTTGGTTGCTGCTTTCTGCTTCCTTCAACTGAGCTTACAAAGAAATACTTTTCTCACAGAAATGACGGCCATCACAATGGGGTAAAAACTGGCTGGAACAGGCAAATCCTTGAACCAGAAGCTTTTTGTGGATTGGATTCAGGGGATACTGTGAGTCATACTTTCGCCTTTGTTGATATTTGTTTATATGTGCAATATATTTGGTGAAATTCATCCATTGACATCCTTTTGTATGGAAACAGGGGTAGTGAAGAATAATGTGCTGTTTTCACAACTTTGAGCACATATGCGGTGAAATGGATTATCTAGGACAAATATAGAGCAACAATGACAGGATTAACAAAACGATTATATTCTAAATGCATTGCTAAAGATATGAGGAGAATCCCGTGAAATTACATTTCTCTGTCATTTGTAAATCTACAATTTTTCAATCAAAGCCATTACAATTGCCATTTAAATTTATATTACATATAATTCTGTCTCACAAGATGGAATTAAAGCCCAGCCTATGACATTTTAAACAGAAAGGTTTCCTTAGCTGACTGACTGACTGACTGCAATGTATCTAATTTAAACAGATACTTTTTTTTCTTCTTCTAACCACTCTGCCCTTTCTAAAATGGTAGCCATTTTACAAATACTTCAAGTTTAAAATGTATGAATTCTATTTGTGATGTGGCTAGCATAAAATCCATAGTGACTTGCTTGAAGGGTATAGCCGGGGATAACAGAAAGGTCATCCATTGATTATGCTTGGAGAAGAGGAAGAAGAATCTCGGAGTGGGCTCGCGTGAAGGCTTCTGAGTAGTAAAAAACACTGCTAACATGCTGCACTGAATGCTAACAGCTTAGCTGTCAGTCGACCATGCCATTTTACTGTATGTAGCAAGTGGCGTAGAATTTATACATTCCAACAGGATTACTGCATGAAGGGATTCTGGGCTCTAAATCCCTAAATACTTTCTGGGGAGATAGCTATGAACATTAATAGATGTATATAGTAATGTATATGAATCACTGTTTTATTCCAATAAAACCAAATAGAAAAAAAAAATTCTGACAAGTTATTTTATAGTGTAAAGCAACTCAATAATAAACTGTTTTGAATATGAAAGATCTTTCAAACCACACCCTCTTTCCTTTATTTTTTATTTTGCAGACATCCCTACAGAGCTATTAAGTAGACCCTATTAAAGATCCCCCCTACTGGAGCGCTAAATGAACTTGGAAAGCTACGGTCACACACCAGCAAGTTCTCTAATCCAGAACCATCTCTCAGACTGTGTGTGTGTGTGATTGCTTCTAGCAACAAAATCTTAAACAACCTCTGATATGTCAGAGCAGAGCCCTTTAGTCCCTCTGTGTCCTCGAGAGGTGGAGACAGCTGAGAAGTGGAGCAGGACCACTGTGGCAGGGAGTTCAGAGGCCTGCGGGCAGTTTTTTAGATGACACACATTTTTGGGGGAAAAAGGACAAAAACCTGACTCAACAGTGCGGCAGTCAAATCCTTCCCCTAGTGCACCGATCACAGGCCTGCTGTCTGGGTGTGAGGATGATTGCAATTTTAAGGCTTAGGCTGTCCAAAGTTTATTTATTTATTTCAAGTCAGAGTTCCAATGAATATTAATAGGACTCTCCACTCGCTGTCGGCCTTTTGAAAGGACCTCCATCTCTTCCATTTCAACCACAAAACACGTGCCAGCAACATGCCCTGCAAAACTTTTGAGTACACTATTTAACTGTCTGAGAAAAGTAGACAATTTGAAGGCAATTTGAAATAGAACATTATTTAAAGGTTGGATTTTAAAGAAAGAAAATTCCCATTCCAGTCTGTAATAGGAATTGGCCTAATTATTTTCTTCTCTAAAGAGAGACATAGGTATAGCTGAGGATCTTATGCCGAGCCAATTCAAAAACGATACAAAGAAGCTTCAGCTAAAGTTCAGGCAGATAACTCAAAGACTATGTGCCGCTGATGTAAGCCATCATACTGCGTGCGCTTCCCACACTTATCACTTGACACACCTGTTCCCAATCAAATGTTCATGTCTACGTGTGAGGGGTGGGGGTGGAGGGTATTTAAAAATTAATTAAAGTCAAGGTTATAGGTTCTGTGCATGTCCGATGAGGTGGGGGGAAACTGCTTCCAACTCCACCCCAACTGCCACCTCAGGGCTGCTACTCTGTTCCAAAGGGGGATCGATGTATGTGTGCTACCCACCACTGAACGTTGTCCCGGATATGTTACATATGTCCCGGATATGTCCCGATAGCTTCCAAAAGTACTTAGCAGACAAAACCAAGTCTGCTGAATTGTATGTAAGGCATGTTTAAGCCGGATGAGTTTGTCAGGCTTAGCTATATGGACACACAGAGACTAAAACAACAATTATGTTCTTACAGTACATAATTTCACTGAACTAAGCCAGTACAAAAACCCAATGTTATGACAGTAAGTATTTGCCATGATATGGATTTTGTTAGCATCTAATCCCTTTTTATTTCTATGTGGGCATTCTCAGTTTGCATACATAATCAGTGGGCTTAAATACCAAATCTAAACATTTTAGGAATACCACTTGACTGGGGTCATTCACAACATGGAGTTGACCATGTACACCATGTGAATGAGAGTGTAGCTAAAGAGCCAGTGGACACCAGCATGTAGAATTGGGGTCAAGTTGTGTGGCCTAGTTTAAGTTATGTTCTCAGCCACAAGCCACTGATACACGTCAGGCGTGCCTAAATAATGTAATTAGTCAATATAAGCACAGCAGAATTGTGCATTAGTGTACTGGCAGGGAGACACTGAAGTTAGTTGGTTGGACCGTAGCATGCCCTAGGAACCGCCAGAACTCAGACACAGATATTCCAATTCTCTTTGCTTAAGTTTAATTTAGCAACATAGATTGTGAGATAGTTTGCTGTAGCTGTTTGCTACATTTAGAAACATTTAATTTACACTTCAGAAGTTTGAACTTCAAAGGTTATTGGCAGGCATCCATCCATTTGTGTATCAAACAACTACCAAGCACATTTTCTAAAGTGCACACTGAGTATAGGTTGGCCCCTATCTGACTCCTCATTTGTTAAGTAAACCTATTGATTAGCCCTATCCTAACATTGAATCAGCGTTTAAAACCAATTTATATTTGTAACAGTTAGGCCTCTACTTCCGTTAGTTGCCTTAATTTCAAGAACAAAGGTGGGGCAATTAGGCATATGAGCTGGTTAAGACCCTCCCTGTCAGCGATAAGCCGTGCAGTAATCTGCTCATTAAACTATTCATTTGTGGGGAGGAAAGTGTGGGGAAATCCATGCTGCAGTGCCCTGGCTTTGAGGATTAAATAGGAGTTGTCACTCAATAGCAGTAGGTAGCAGTAGCAAAAGGTCCCTCAGCCCTTTGACAGGGAGAAAAGAAGAAAGCCAAGAAACAGAAGAT
The DNA here is from genome assembly GCA_036023535.2 of Galaxias brevipinnis. NCBI lineage: Eukaryota > Metazoa > Chordata > Actinopteri > Galaxiiformes > Galaxiidae > Galaxias > Galaxias brevipinnis. The sequence goes on along the minus strand of JAVQIZ010231336.1, from coordinate 13,104 downwards.
GAAGAAAAACAAACCTGCCGAAGAAGACAAATGCATCGGGGATGGGTGTTGGCTTTTGTGCACATGCAAATGATACGCCGTGATCTTGAAGAAAATCGATGCTTGTTTATATGACCCACCCTGACCTTCCAAAGAAAGGTTGTTTTCCCTGCATGGTATCTGCAGGAGAGAGATTAGAGAATGCTAACGCACACGCTTACAAACACACACACACACACACACATTGCACACACATACAAGCACACGTGCACACAAACTAACTCAAAGCCCTTCTCTCCCCTGACAAGCTATCAATGACCAGATCTGTAACTATAGCATTGTTAACAGCGTAGCATTCCCAATCGTAAGCCACTGACCCATTACAGTTTTTAGTGGAGGTTTGGCAGTCAAATACATTAGTGATTCAGGTATACCTGTGCCTGTTCCAGCCCGGCCCCACTGGTCTGTCCTCCGAGCCAAACTGTGATGAATCACCACCCCCCCTGTGCCCACACCCGTCACATGACTGGACCGGACCGATTCCGGCTCAAGTGCAGTGCCTGGAATGTATGTGTGTAATGAGGTGCATCGATCCAGGACCGCGAGCTATGTGTTGTTGCTGAGCTTCTCCCATGCTAATTATGCCTGATTGTACTTCCATCAATCATTCACCAACAAGAGGATTTTTATCCTATTGCAAGGTCTGCTGCTCTTTCGTCCATTGAGCAGACGATGTGTGTGTATATCCGTACGTTTGTGTGTGTGTGTGTGTGTGTGTGTGTGTGTATGTGTGTGTGTAGCATGCAGTTCTACGTGCTGTCAGTCAGCGGCTTCAATACCATGTTGAATTCTTCTGCTAATTAACATCAGCATGATTACCTTCTATTTAGCATAGCTAAACATTCTCTGACAAAATTATGTAAACGGTCACACTCAAAAACCGAGCCTTTTCAGATAAACAATGAGTTTACCAAGGTGAAAAGGCTATGTTTGCAATGATGTTCTATCATCTTCTGGGGTGCTAAAATAAACTTGCATAGGAATGAATTACTGAAGACCTGGCAATCTCAAAACTTACATGGACAGTGTGCACCTATGCAGTGTAGATTTTGTTATATATTGCTCATCCTGTATGTGTTAACCTTTCAAAGCTCCACAATTTTGTTTACAAGGCTAAATATGCACACGTTTCACATGGGGGTGACCTTGCACAGTATAGCTGACAAGGTCACCTGTGTAATATTAACGACTTATTACACAGGTATATTAACTGTGTTCTCATTGGCTGGCATGGTGGTGTTAAGTTGACCATAGGTCAAATCTATACCCTATAATAACATTAATTATTCTTCATAATCTCTAATTCTAATTTTAATTCAAAATCTTTTTTTTTACTTTGATGAGGCTAAAAGGAAAATGTGAGGAAAATAAGGCCTCATATACTTAAACGTCGTGTAAAAAATGTTTGACTGTTGATAATGATAAGAAGAAGAAAAAAAGAAAAATGACAATATTGAGGGAGAAGGCTAATGTGATGCTAATGTACCAATTGGGTTTGGATTGTTCATGCATTAATCTCCACAGAGGCAGAGAAAGAGGAGGCACTGGGGCTCAAACAGATTGTAGAGATGTTGGTCTGGGGTGGTGGGGCCTGATGTGATATCTTTTTATGAGGCCCCAAATGCATGGTGGTGCCCCTGATTATGACTACAAATGCTAAGCTGCCTAGCGACCAATGATGAGCCATTCTATAACGTCCCTCCTGTCACCACCGCACACAGATGCGTTCACATGGTAACAGTGCAAATGTCAGCCATGGGAGTCACTGAGCCCACAGCTATTTTCTACATCAGAAATGATGGTATTGGCAATCGACCTTAATCCACGCAATGCGTCCAGTAATTAATATCTCAATGATTATAAATGATATTTCCCAGACTCTCAATTCAATCAAATTCTACACCTTTTCATTGACTTAACAGTACTGATACAACAGTATATTCGGTACATGCTGTGTTCTAAGAATTAATTAATCTTGAGATTCAGCGTTAGCCCACTGACAGCAATCTTTCATATACATAGTAGGGTTTGATGGTTTTCATTAGACACTATTGGAAATCATTTTGAGACCTAACTATAGGCTACCTGTATGCATAACCACTCACACATTTCTGTCCCTGCCAACTGTTTATTTATCTTTGAAAGCTTTGGTTTGAAAGGTTTAGGTTTACTGATGCATTCTGTGAGGCTACTCTAAAGGACCATCGGCAGGGCAATGAGCAGCATCAGGGTAAACACAAGTCGTCTGGACAGAGGAGCGATCCGCCAACACGAGAAGGTGAGGGGGAAATGCGGTCTCCCGAGAGAATCCATGGATATATAAATAGCTCGTGGGTACTTTCTACGGTGACCGATGCCCTTGGGAAGAGATGGAGAAAACGAAGCGGCAGACTCTCCTTCCCAGCTTCCCATGCCTTTCCCTCGCGCCAGCAGCCTGCTTGCTGCCTATTCAAAGTGGTAAGGAGGATGGGGTTCTGTGAACACTGTTACAAAGCGCTGACAAGCGATGGCACAATGGCTGACAGTTAACAATATTCTGTCCATAATTTCTATGTAGACTGCCTGGCAAGTTAAAGTTAAAGATTAAAGTTAGTTTGTGTATTTCGAGTAAGAGTGTGTGTGCTGTGTCAAATGAAAGTAAAAAAAAAGCTAATCTTAAGTGAGTAACAGAAGAATTTAGGTATCTAAACAGAGGGAGGGCTGAAGAAAAAAGAAAAGAACAAAAAGACAGTGTGCATATTTATACTTTCATGTTTGAAAAGTGTTGACCCCCACAAACCTATTAAAAACGTTTCAACGAGTCAAACTACGAGTCTATTGTTCAAACACTACATGTTTGTGAAGGTCCCCTCCTTTCCAACCTCCAAAGTGCTTGATATCACCGTGAGGAGATTTAAAGGGTGAGGCTGCCCTTACATCCCAGAAACCCAATGACTGTTTCCTCGGATTATGTGCTGTCATGTTCATTGACGGCTTTCCCTGGCTTGTGATTTATGGCTCCTTTTGATGTTACAAAATCCCTAAGCTCCAGTATTTAAAAAGCAAGACCACATCCTCATTCCAGAAAGCCTATGTTTAAAATGTTCAAATGCATTCGCATTCACATTCACCAGTCGTTGGAGGACGTCGCAGAGGCTGGGGAAGCAGGGGAGAGGATATTTTGTATCGGCAAGCTGATGCTTTGATGTTCCTACGTAATAGAAAAAATGTTTTTGTCCTGATTGTGTGCTCTCTATTGGGGCATTCTGGGTGTTTTGACTGACAGAAACAAATGAGTATCATGTTCATCTCAGAGACTTTAAAGCAGTGCCGATGTCACTCCAGTGCACCCTCATATATATATATATATATATATATAATGAAAGTGTGAGAAACTGTCACGCCTGCCTGAGCTCAATTTCATGCATTTTATGAAGGTCAAGCCCAGTTTGGCATTTCAACTATATTCACACAAGGCCATGTTAGAGTGGGCGAAGTGTATCAGGAACCTATCTAGAACACATCAAAAGGCTCCAAACCCTGAGCAGGAGAGGTTGCTTATACTTAACTCTGTCCCTGATGAGGTTCACACTGGTCAGTGACCACTGCGTGTTCATTGGCCCTAGGGACCACCACCGGAGGAAGGCCTGCTTGTAATTTCCTATTAGCAGGTCATTCCGTGCTGTGATTTAATCTGGGACCCTTCGGCCCCATATCGATTGGTCCTGGAGTGGAGATGCTTTGACCAGCGTGCAGACCTTTTTGGTTTATTTGCCCTTTTGCTATTTTTATTTTTGTTGTTTTTTGCACCCAGGTGGGAATGACAGGCCATCTATCAGGTGGATATAGTTATCTGTGATACAGTATGGATGCCACGTGGATAGGCCGGTAATAAGGACATTAACCATCCCATCCAACCGGGGAGTGTGACCTTCCTAGCCGAAATGAGGACTGTTTGTTTTAGCTAGAGGTCGGGGGATGAAACCCATGCTCCAGCAGCAGCACCATCCCATTCATATGTATGCAGTATTCTAACTAACCTATAGAGATGAAATGGATCAATTTAGAAGAAAAAGACAGAAATGCAAAACAGTGGCTCTCATTTGGCCCAATAAATGTGATGTCTAATGTCGGTCGTATTCCTTATCTAAGAAAGAATATATACATATAAAAGAAAGAAAGAACGAAAGAAAGAAAGAACGAAAGAAAGAAAGAAAGACATACGATCTTATATGCCTCTAACTTCAGAATTCATATTTGAATCTGTGGTGCTGTGATTGTGTTGAGTTCTCCTTATACAGTCCGGGTTAATGGAGTTGAATCCTGTTTTAACCCATTGCCCCTTGCATTACATATGGTTGGCCCTGGATATATGTACTCTAAACACTAGAGAGAGAGAGAGAGAGAGAGAGAGAGAGTGAGTGAGAGAGAGAGAGAAAGAAAGAGAGACAGACACACAGAGAGAGAGATAGAGAGACAGACAGAGAGAGAGAACAAGAGGGGGGTAAATAAAGCTGCTTTTGGAGTCAAAATAATGTGGAATGTTTGCTCGTGCACTGATAGAGCTCTATATCTCTATGGCTCAAAGGCAGAGAGAAACCCGGGCCAGTTTGAGACCACAGCGTGATGCCACTCATCTCACTGGCTGCTTGACCCTCTCACTGGGTTCTGGAGAGTTAAGATTTTCCTTTAAGGAACAGGGGATAATCTATAAAAAAATATATTACATATAAAAAAACTCCTGTTGTGGGTAGTCTTTCTACATACACTCAGCTGAACACTGACATTCAACTTGGCAAGCATAAAGTGTATGAAACTCTGGTGTGAAGACCATCAGTTTGTTAGACAGTTTTACTGTCTCTGCTTAAAGGGCACAACATCAAGGCTAATATGTATGTGGAAATAGTTTCTGTAGCATAATAGCTTTTCGCCTGCTCAATATTGCTCTTCTATCCTTGTAGACATATTGTGAACTAGCATCAAGTGAACATCGTAATGAATAGGCAGAACAGAATTGCCACGAACCAGACAAATAATAAGATCAACCATGAAGAGTGGACCGCAGGTAAAACCATGGAGCAAATTGATTGCCTTTTTATTACCTGTGTTCCTACTTTGCCAAAGCAGGAGGCACTGTAACACCTCAAGATAAATGAAACATGATTATACAGCAGTGCTAGACTGGATTTAATGTTTAATCATGTGAGATATTCTGTAACATAATAACTACTGACACAAGTTACATCACAGCGCATATGAAAGGAAAAAGAGAATATCCGTTGTGTACAATTGTGTCGGAACCATGTGACTTACGGAGAGAATGCCACTCGTCTTGGCGGATAGTCTTGGTGATGTTGTAGGAGAGGTTCTTGGGTATGGTGGCCGAGGAGTAGTGGTACTTGATAAAGGAGCATCTGGCAATGGAACCTGTCAGGACGGAGAAATCACTTGCTTTAGCATTATTCATACAATAAGAACAGACCACAGATCAATCAGAAATGTGATTCATTGTTTCGCTCTCTATAATGAAAAGGTAACAAAAAAAAAAAGGTTATGATTTCAAGATAAAATTGGTACATGATGACAAGATTTACCTTTATGACATGGTGTTTTTATTAAGAGGCTTTTATTAACTGGACAGCCAGAGGAACAGTCACTAAAGTAAAGTCTAGCTCCAATTGTATAGGTGCCATTGTCTCCCCTCAGTTATGTGGAAATTTGCCATTCATTTCCTTTTACTTACATCTTTTTAAAATGTGCGCTGACAGGAAAATGACTTGTTCATCAAAAAGCTATTAACTAATCAGTCAGGGGAGCGATGCAGCGTATAATCAGAGACAATACTGAGTGTCACCGCCAGAGCGCCTGCGGTTTTCAAAAGAATGTTTCCTGTGACGGCAGCTATACCTGTGCTTTGTTAAAGTGAAGGAGAAACAGCAACTCATTTGGAAAGTTTAATGGTAGTGTCTGGGAGACGACATCATTAGCCAGAGGTGTCAGGGCACGACTATAATAGATCATTTCAAAACACATTATCATCCTCCTCCGTGCATATATGGCAGTGGTGTCGCTCCCCCATCAGAGCCTCCCCCAAAAGGGAAACACCCATCTGACTGCCATAAGAATTAGACACTATTCATCACTGCCCCTTCTCTTCGGGGGCAGGCAGATTCTTTTTCTTCTTCTTTTTTTATGCACACCAAAGAAGCAGTCAGTTCCACCAGAGCATCTGAGAACTGTAAGCCCACTCCCCTCCAGCAGCACCAGAGGCCTTTGAGGCCCATCATTCAGAGTCAGGTGAGCCCTGGGACAGAATGACACCTCTGCCCCCCCCCCTCCCCCCGCCAACCCCCACCACACCCCCACCCCCCAGTGCCGATACAGTATGTCGTCTGCCTCTTCTCCCTTGAGGCAGCATCTCCCTAAGCATTTGGGAAACTGCTTTAAAAAAAGAAGGGAAAAAACCCTGCCAACTCCATTGAACTCTTCCACTCAACAAAGTTGAGAACCCCATTCTCTCCTCTTCTCTTCTCCACTATTCCCATTAAATTGTTTATCTGTCTCATGCAGAGGCGCCAGGGACGCGCCGCTCCTCTCCAACGCGGTGTGAAGTCACATTTCAAATCCAGATGGCAGTTTGCACATACAGTACCAAGACTGCAATATTTATTTCCACTGGAGAAAGAGATGCTTCCCTTTTGACACTATTACGGCATGTCCGCTCTAATTATCTCTGGAAAAGACTGTGCTGGGTACTGTAAAAAAAGAAGAAGAAAAAAAACTAGCCTTATGGCAGATTTGATCTGAGCAAACAAGGAATAGTGTCCTTCTGGTGTCCTGCCGCCATGCACACACAATCCAATTCACGTGCAGAAACATTAATATGTATATGTGCGCACACACAAGACTAAACACATCTCACAACAGCGGACGATACTAGTTACCTATGGCCATGTCTCTCTTGGTATAGCCTGCCCACCCTCCCCTCAAAGAGAAGGAGAAATATCTGCGGTAAAAATGCTTTGTCTAGACTGACAGAACAGGATGCTCAACAGCAGTCTATAGTAGGCCCACAACGGTTTAGAATTCCAAGTGCTGGGTGACACATCTGATTCACTTTGCAGTGGTGATACAATATCCTCAAAAGGTTCAGGTATGGGTCTCCCATAGCAGTAAAAATCATTGAGCGTTAGAAAGTAATACGCCAGCAGCACTTGTCTCCCCTGTCTGAAGCACCATAATACTTTATTGATTAATCAATAGTGATCACCATTCATTTAAAATCCACTCATTACAGATGGCTTGCTTTTAGAGTCCCTGAAACATTAGCCAAAACAATACGGCTTCAGAGGCCTTCGCACAGCATTAGAGCTCCCCTCAGACTGGCTCCATCTTAGCTGAAGCTCAGCTCAGCAGCCTTTGTCGCTTTAAATGAAAAGAAGAAGAATAAGGAGAAGAAGAAAAAAAACTGCCCGGCTTTCTCTGTAAACAGAAATACAGAGAAAAGCGATCACTCTTCCATGCCGAGGCCTGCAGAGAGTGAGTGAGCGAGTGAGCGGCTATGGATTTTTCCTGATGTCAGAGAAAGCCGTTGAAAGCTGGAAGGATTTCAAATGGGCCAATAAAGCTGAAGGCCACAAGCTAGAAGGGGCATCACAGGAAATAGGTGGTTGGGGCCTCCATTATGTGACTGGGCGTTGTTTGAGGACATCTCTCCAGCGCTCAATAAGCTCCCACTCTATGGCCTGTTGCAGCCACAGCGAACATGGCTACATTAAACAGAGTCACCAGGGTAGGCCATTAATGTGCTTCAGCACTATTTAAAACCATTGACATTCTGAGCTCGCCAGGTTTGAAAAGTAATCTCCTCCACTATATTGTCTGAAGCCACATGTGGGATGCAGAGCTCTGAGGTATGAGTAGCTATAAAAGGTCTTGATGGGTCAATCACAAAACCCATATCAACACATCTTTATATCTGATCAATTTGATTTTAATGCACTGTTTAAACAATCACTCACACTGCCTGAAAAGAATTTCTTGCCATCTGTGTTCCATTGTTAACTGCTCTGTCAGTGATGAACGCCTAAGGGAGTGGAAAAATCGAATGGACTCATTTAAGGTAAAACCACATTAACTAAACAATAGACAATAGTTTGCCTCCGTGATATTACCTTCATGTTTTGCACTCTGTTCAGACACAAAATAAGTTCATTAAAGAACAGGATAAGAGTAAAACTCGAAAATTTTTGGTCCTAGTGCTGAGACGAGTGAGATTTTCAGAGACCCTGTGATTCTCTACAAATGGAAAGGGTTTGCTCTGGAAGTCTCACTATTGCGTCACGCTGGCTGGGGAACTAAAAATCCTTTAAAGCGTTTTTCCAGACCAAGAGATTCTCATTGGAACTTGATTTTTCCCAGAAGAAACCTTCCTTCCAGACATCCCATAATCCCACCAATGCTGGTCTAATTTGTCCCCTTGATGTCTGCGTCAAACTGGGGTTTAGTCACTTAAGTCCTTTTTGATTTCATTATCTATTCATTCTCCGGCCTACCTTATCCTCCCACTCTAGCAACTCTGCTGCACCTATATGTGTTACCATCTCTCTCTCTCTAAACAGAACAAACAGTTGAATAGTTTTAAACCTCAAAGTAAGACTTAACTGGTGAAAAAGACATTCCTTGCAAATCATTGCGGATGAAAAGAAAATGGAGGAGTGTGGCCTGTGTTAACACAAGTGCTTGTGTTGAGTCATCCTGTAGACCAGACTAAAGTCTAGGCCGGGTGTTAAGAAAGCCCTATAGGTAAATGAAGAGTTACTGGTGTTTGCACCCTTTTATAGAGGTTGACCTGAACAGACTCTGCCCTGGTCAGACATGAGCTAGCATGTTTCCCACACAACCTGTCGACGGTTCTGACTTACACAACGTTATCACAAGGTCACGTCCTCCCTCTCTTTCCTGGGATTAAAAATGGGAAAATGTCTCCTCAGACTTCAGGACAACTCAAACGCATTGATAAATAACATTATTTGGAAGAATACCATGTGGAAGACCGCAGAAGACAACAGCGGCACATCATCTCCAAATTTCAAAGGACCGGGTGTCCATTTTTTTCTAGGATTGTCTGTGACGGTTTGCTTTGATTTATTTGGGTGATTTATTGTTTCCCCTTGAGACAATTTTCCATTCAAACAAAGGCTTTAGCCACTGCTAATCCAAACACGTGGAAATAACCACAGAGTGCAGCCACTGTGTCTCCCACTCTCTCAACTGGAAACAAAATACTTCATGTTAGACTGCTGCTTGTCAATCTCTTCCTCTCATTCCATTCCTTAGAAAAATGAAATTAGGTGTCAGCTAGCCAAGCTACATGTGTCCTAAGGGATGTCAATGGGTTACCTGGTAGACATAACCTGGGGCAATAACATCTCCTGTAGGCTCGGGAGTAAAAGTATTTACAATAGTTGGATTTGATGTGCTGTGTTGTCACATAAGAAGCAGGATCAATCATTTGCAACCAATTGACAAAGGTCAGCTATTGCACACGTAAATCTGTCAGATGTTTTGGGTGTGAAATGTTATTACTATCTATTTAATTTATACAGGGTTAACCGACTGAGACCAGGTTTCTTTTCTAGCAGTGCCCTGTTTAAAGGCAGAATATATAAATTACAACAACAACAAAAAAATTAATAAAAAATAAGCTAAATTGTTTGATATAAAGATATACATAGTAAAATATAGTTATCATTGCCTCAGGATTGTTAGCAGATTACTGTATAACAATCCCATGCTGCTGTTACTCAATATTTGGCATTTTTGCTCAATCTTCTTTATACAAGCAGAAGTCCAAATTCAAAAAGCTCTAAACAAAAGCCTCTTTTGTTATCTTGCCATATAAGTAGTTGCAAGCTAGAATGAAAATGGAAGAACATGTTCAGAGCCGGATGTATACATCTATTTTTTTAAATAGCTTTTGTACGCCAAAGCTACCCAGCCAACATACAAATATGGGCCCCATGTAGAATTAGCTTGGGCTTCGTGGGTATTAAGTGGGCATGAGCTAAATACAAACGATTCATGTGGGACCCCACTTGGGCTAACTAACTGGGCCACACAAAGGAATACTCACGTGGGAAAACTGCTGGCACTGGGTTGGTCACTTGTGGGTAATAGTTACACAGGCTCAAAATGGGCAGATTAGCTGGGACCCATCACTAGCCTGGTTGGAAGCCACTCATGACAAACCAATTTGAGACCCATAAAACAGGCCATCTAAAACCCATTTTGGCCCCACATGCAAATGTTGGATGGGCGTAGCCTACATTTGTCATCGCCTTACTGTTTGTCTACATTTTGACCTTGGAAAATTGCATGCACATTTTTCAGTCATCCTATAATGACTTGAGAGAAATCTACTGAACTGGTTAAGATTACTTCAGAGAGCATTGCCTGAAATGTATTCACGCCCCAGGTAATCCAGTCTTGTAATTTAAATATGTACCGAGGGATAAATCACCATACAATGTAGCTATTACTTAAAATACTTAACCACTTTCAAACGCTGCTATCAGCAGCTTAGGCCCAGCTATTTCAAAATATCTATCTGCAAAAAAGCTGTTTGGGAGTCATTGCAAAACAATGACTTTTTCAGGGTCACAGCAAACAGTCCAGCCGTGGAGGAAAGCCTCTTCTGCTGTTGACAAAAAAGGAAATATTGCGGCTCTCTCGGCCTGGAAACGTGTAGGTGTGAATAACGGCAAATTAATGTTATATACACATACATTTAAATACACACACACACACACACACACACACACACACACACAGAATTAATTGTTTGTTCCACTGCCTTCACTTATTTCCCACTGATTACATCTAAGCAAGACCTGATTACTCGTAAATGTCTATTTAGGCAAACAAAAGGGAATAATTTGTAACTTCATATTTCGGCTTTATACATGTAAAATGAGTGACGGTGCTGCTCTGAGCATGCAGAAGAGACAGGGAAGGATGCAGTTGTCCGCGAGGCAGCAGTAGAGAATGCGAATGAGGAGTAATCTGAAGCTAGGCCCCGGTTATACATTTGATATCTTTCTCCATCAATCACCCTCCCCTCCTTGCCGCGTGGTGATGCGCCATAGCTGTATTGCACTTTAGCTGTTTTATTCCCCCGCTCGGGGGTGCCACATTAGTCACCATTACCTCTCTGCTCGCTTGTCTTTCAGCGGCAACACAAGTGGAAGTCTAATCCAAAGCTGGGGTGTTTTGTAGCACCATGAGACCCATTATTTTACATGACATTGCACCCTCTCTAGAGAAGAGGCGCTCCCCTGGATGCTGCACCGTGGATATTGCACCTGTTCTCAAATGGATTTCAGAGCCCAATCATTTTAACCAAATTGCCCCTCAGCATTTTCCAAACATCTCAGAAACTATTTCCCCACATTACTGGCTGAATGAGTGCAGTTGAATTGTATGAGAGCTGTCTCTTTTTGTATGTGTGCATGCGCGTAATATTGGATCAAGGTCCTGTAGGTTTTGTGACTGAAAGTGTAGGTGCAGGTTATGTGTTGGGTTTTCCATTCATGCGTTGTCATGGATATTTTCACTTAACCACAGGAAATAACCAACTACAGATGCAGTACAGATGTATTCATGAGTACAGAGAGCTGGTCTGTACACAGAGCAATTACTACAGTCAGTTCAGTCTGACGACATAGTATTAAGTTCTGATTTGTTGACAAGGTTGAAATGGGTTTTATCAGTCGCGCTTGTGTCTGTGTGTCTGTGCACTTTACCTCAGATCTCCAGGGTGTGTCCGACCTACAGCAACCAGTCTAATCCGATCTTATCCCTGAGTGGCAGTGTTTGACCCAGGCCCTGCTGGCTAATTGCTGCTGCTAGGTGTCCTTCTGATTAAGATAAACAGTCCTGACAGCTACCAAAAGGGCTCCTCCTAGATGCCTTTGAACTTCATGAGCAATCTGCTCCAGGCCCATCTGGAATGCCACCAATGCTTCTTTGTTCATCGAAGGGAGGCACTAGCCATTTAGCACACTGAAATGGACCGAGGATAAAGTTGTTCCTGCAACTAGTTTTATACAAAACAAAAATACAAAACAAACCAAATCTTTTGAAATATGGTTTTATATTATTCACTGTGCTATCAGGTAAAATGCAGGTGGTAAAGTATTGAGGAGAAACAACCCAACTGCGTTGTTTCGTCTTCTACCCAGCTACACAATCTTTCTGCTCATTTGAAAATACGTCTGCAAAATGACAAAACCAAACAAAGGAGCTTCAGATACAGCCAATCTACTATTTGGTAATACATGGTTTGCTTTCACAAACACCTTCTAAAAAACAAATCTCAGTCAAATGCACTCTGTTAAATTGTTTATTGATCTCTCAAATTAGTGTGTGGGATTTGAGGTAGAAAATACAACTATGGAAATAATAGTAGGATTCTAACTGTGGCTCTGCTGTCTCTTTTCCAGAATCAATTTCCTGCAGGCAATTCAACATGGCTCAGCTTGGCGAAGTAACTGCACAGTCACCAGTGTTACCACTGTATGTTTGATACTTTGTAGATATTTTTACAGGTCTGTAACCTTTTACAGTGCTTGAAAAGAATGCTGACCCCCCCCCCCCCACCCCCAAAAACAAAAAACAAAGCTAGTCTAAACTGCAATCATTAGCACCCTATGGCCTCCTTGCAATGTGTAAAGTGAGATCAGGCGGGTAAAGTTAATGTCGGAGGCATACACGAAAAAATATGTAAATTAACAGATGTATTGTCCATGGTGGTGAAATACTACGGTGGCCAGCTGTCTAGCCACCGTAACCCTGTTTAATTGTGCCCACGGCACAGAGAGGGAGAGCATGGCCAACTCACTGCCAGATGGAAGGTCCAGGTTCATACCCTGCCCTCGTTATTCACTGACCTCATTCAGCACTACCCTCCCAACCACGCACAAACACTCGCACACCACACGTGTACACATGCAGACATACACACACACACACACACACACACACGCATAGAGGCATAGGTCGGCCTCTTCATGAATAGAACGTTGG
>JAVQIZ010231303.1:0-13221 GCA_036023535.2 Galaxias brevipinnis | reverse complement strand
GGAGGAGGAGGAGGAAGGGGACGAGGGACATGGGGGTGTAGTTACTGTTGCTGGTCAGAGACAGACACAGGGGTGGGGGTGTAGTTACTGCTGCTGGTCAGAGACAGACACAGGGGTGGGGGTGTAGTTACTGTTGCTGGTCAGAGACAGACACAGGGGTGGAGGCCATGTGGAGAGGAGGGAAGAGGGAAAGAAGCAGGTTGTGACTAACAGCAGGTTCCTCCATTGCTCTGGGCTAGCCTCTAATGACTTCCAGACTGCCTCTCCTCCAATCTCTCTCCTCCTCGTCTAGACTGCCTCCACAGCGCTCTCCCTTCTCCTCTCCTGTCTCGCTCCCTGGCTGGATTTTCTCCTTCCCCCCACCCCCCGACACCCCTCCCACCTCCCCCAACCCCCTTACTTCTCCTGGCCTTCTCTCTTCTTAGCAAACTGCAGGCGTTTCACTGTGAGTCGCTGACCAAACAGACAGAGCTGCTTTCATGTCCTCCCTGAGGGGAGCGCCTTTCTAATAGGCCTGATCTCTAATGAAGACGTTGAATTAGAACAATCCAGACTCGCTTTTTTTTTTTTTTTCTTTTCGATTCCTGACTTCCACCTCCTTTGGATGTAAAAGGATACCACGTCTTTTAGAGAAAAATAAACGTTGGAAATCTCCTAATTGGGTATGGAGGCAGCACTGACCTCTCTGACTGGCTGATGAAACATTCCATTGTTTCCCTTAGTCAAAATGGAGGTTGGCGTGTTAAATCTAGTTACACGTCAATCTCGGCCTGCCAACCAATGACTTTTCTCCTGGCCTGATGGGAGGGATAAGAGACCGCAGTGTAGCAAGGCTCCAACGTTTGGCAGAGATTTCACTAAGCGAGTCTTTACGGTTGGCCTGGAAGGAACACTTAGAAATCAGAGACCTTATCTGCTCCGTAGGATCCCTGCCAAATTGGTCTTAATCTCCACCACTTTATCTAATTTACGTACCCTGCCAAGGATATATCCTTTATAGGTCGCTAAACCTCATCTGACAGCCACCGAGGGTTTCATAAACAAACACAACACAGACTGGTGATAGAATAAAGGCTTGGGTTATAGACATTACACTTAAAAGTAACGACCAGCAAACGAATGAATTAAAGCAAACTAATTAAATGTAAAAATAAATATGCTTCATTATCGCAAATAGGAATGAAGCAGGAGACTGAAAGTGAAATATAATCCAATTGTGCATGCCTGTAATTAACAATGGAATGAGTAGAGGGAAGCTTTCAAGTTGAGATGGATTTTCAGTCCGTATCCCCGAGCCCCCTGACGATTATCTCCACGAGTTTGTTGAACGTCAGCCAAGGTTCACCATGCCATGACAGCTGGCCGAGGCAACATTATAGTAATCGGGGGTATTAAACGTTCCACCGGGACAGAGAAAAACGCATACATACGTATGTTGTCACACACACAATGCAGCTAGCTCTGTGATCATTTTATAGAGCCAACTGTATACATGTCCTTCTTGTTCATCGGCCATCATCGGTGTGCGAGTGTGTGAGTGAATGGGTGAATGAGAGGCAACATTGTAAAGCGCTTTGGTTCCATTCCGGTTGAAAAGCGCTATATAAATGCAGTCCATTTACCATTTTACCATTTGTTCAACCTACTGCTGTTTTCAGTGTCCAGTGAGTTGCACTTACAAACATCAGGCTCCTCGTCGGAGCCATCAGGACAGTCCTTTTCCCCATCGCAGCGCCAGCCTTTGGATATGCAGGTCACCTGGTCCTTGCATACAAACTGCTTAGGGCTGCAGGTCTTAGGGGCTGAAAAAAAGAAAGACAAGAGAGAGTGGGATCAGTAAGATGGCAAGTTGGTGTAAGTGTCCTTCGTGAATTACCTCGTCAATGGAAAATACAATGACCAGTGGTCAACTGGATATTATTAAGGCCTGAAAGTCGGCCTTGGTTGGCAGTTTTTGAGCGGATGGGATTTAGAAAAGGTGCACACCAACGCAATCCAACCTACAAAACAAAACCCATAACACTTACACAAGCCGGATGAGCGTTTTCACACTGCAGCCTTGCTGCCCCCAAATATTCAGGTCAGCGCTCCCTGACCACTACCAGTGATGCAACGTGTCTACAAACTATCAAAGGACATCTTGTTCAGTGAGCCCCCTCCTGCTCCATTCAAATAGCCAAAAAGGGTTTTCAAATGGTAAAAAGTATTCAAGCTCACTACACCTCTAGTTCTCGACTCATACAAGACTTAACAACACACACAACACTTGTGTGGAGTAGTGTTGTCTACACTAGATCAGCTGTTTAGTGAGCACATGTTTTTTCTAAGGATTTCAAGGGAAAGCATTGTCAATGCTTACCGAAAACAAAGTAGAAAAAGATAAGAACAGGGTGGGGGGTGTACAAACCAGAAACCTCCGGAGAGACCTTGAGTAACTTGGTTTCATTCTGAAGTGACAGCATGGAAATTTCCAGACTCACCAGACTCCCCACTACTAAGACAGCTGGGTTTCCTCCAGCAGATACTCAGCCTCCATTTGAGAGAATTTTTGAAACAAAGATAAAAGGTTGAGTAATCAAAATATTAAGTCTGTTCCCTGACGGCAATATACATAGTAAATTACATTTATATTAGTTATTTGTAATTTACTATCGCCTGCTTATGCTTATTGACGTTATCAAACGGGATAACAATCTGACTGTTTTGTTTTGTTTTTTATTTCATAGAATGTGTTGCCATATACAGTGCGGCCAGAGACTAGTACAATATCACACCCAGACAAGTCAGTGGCAAGTTGTTGACAGTGCATCGAATTTTGGAAAGCATAACAATATCATTTATATGCATACATTTTCTAATCATCTAATCACTTTCAGTCATTTTCCTTCTTAAAAAATTATTCTGTAAATAATCTCAAAATGGCCATTTCAGTATTGTTATATATTTTTTGTAACTGATGTAATGCACTTTCTATGGAGACATAAAAGTTTAAATTAAAAACTAACAAAACTGAAATGTTACTTATAAAAATGGGAAAGGAAGTAAAGGCTAGATCAGAAAATCTAAATATGTATTTGGGCCTCTGTCTTTTTTTTAATCTTTAGCCTTTAACACACACAGGTGATATGAATTGTAACGTGGTTCCTGGCTCAGTATGTAATGTAAATTCACATATGTATGCATAACGCTGCAGGCAATCCCACGTACAGATCTTTCATTTTCCTCTTCCTCAAATTCCCAGTGAAAATGCCAAAGAATTACAGCGTGTGCATCTAATCTGCTCTCTCTCTCTCTCTCACCTAGATGTCATGAGTTTGTGAATTATTCATGAAATGCAACCAGGCTTGTGTAGAAGCAGTTCCTCTTGAATAAGCTTTTATTGTTTGGTGAGCTTATTTGTTTAGTAGTAATATCTGCTAGCTGCAGAAGCAAGGCGCTACACATATCCAGTGTCGTGTTCCTCCAGCAGTAGCTACATTTTAACCAGACATGTCGTCAACTTTTTCCCTAGTAATGGTGGTGGGATTGAACCTGGCAACTTCAAACTCAGCCTACGACACCAGCCAGCCACTGGCTGACAGGAATCCGCCAGGGAGAGGAAGAAGTGGGTCAGGAGGTTACTTAGCAATCACTGTCTCTTCAGTTTCGCAGATGTGTGTAACTGTACCACTAAAAGGGGGGTGGAGCTAAACGTGCTGCACTAAAACTTAGTCACATCCATCCATTCAGACTAGAAATAAACGTCAGATAAATAGATAGATTAAAAGATAGATAGAGAGATTGTCTATCTATCTACCTATCTAGATAGACTAGCTGAACACAGTCCACACACACACACACACACACACACACAGCAGACTTTCAGAATTAATATATTTGACCAAATGATATTCCCCTTTTCCAGACCAGCTGATGACAGAGCTGGAGGGAGGGATGGGCTCCAGCTGGGCAACGCTAGGAGGGGCTACTAAAACAGGGCAGAGGAATGTCGCACATGCCACCAATATGCCACCTACTGTTTCAACTTGTTTACCCAAGAGGGGGCTCTGGTCCACCACCATTTGGGTTCATTTACAACTCCACCACCTCCACCACAATCTACTGTTTTCCCCCAGACTTAGTCTGGTGGGGAGGAAGCGCACTCTCATAAGACAAACACAGTCCTCTCCCTCAGCCATTTCCACCAGTACCCAGTACAGTACTACTATAAATAATCTGGAGGCCCGCCAAGGAACCTGGGTAACAAAGAGTGAGATGGACCAGGGACGCGACAGTGCCCGTGATCCAGAGACTAGCCCTATCATGTACTTGGAAGGGATAAGGCACCGAAGATAGTAGACGTCTCACAGCACTAGAAACACTACAGCAGTGCTGGTGCTAAGAGGAAGTCATGTCAAATGTGGTACAGATTGAGGATATCACAGACAGCTCTGTGGAGCAAAGTTATGAATCCACACCACTGTAGGCTAAATATTTTTGATTGAAGGCAGAAATGTAACCAACGTGCATGTACTTTATCTTGATAGCTGTCTCTCATACTTGGATATACCCAAGGTTTAATTTCCGTAGTCACACTAACAACAAATTCCTGTTACCAGGCATGGATGTAGATTCAGAGGCCAATATAAACTACGAATCCCAACAGATAGCCTAGCAGAAACAGTAACAAAGGCTCTCAAACCGTCCTTGTTGTTTTTCTGAGTGTACTGCATATGGATCCTTTGATAAGCTACCAATACTGAAGCTTGTCTAACCTGGATTTGTGGCTTTCCCATAACTGTACAGGCTGGTATAGTCCTGTTTGTGTGCTGGGGTGTGTGTGCTGGGATGTGTGTGTGTGTGTGTGTGGGTGTATTACTGTCCAAGAGGTGTGTCTGCAGAATGCACCATGCTGTTTTG
The DNA here is from genome assembly GCA_036023535.2 of Galaxias brevipinnis. Lineage (NCBI taxonomy): Eukaryota > Metazoa > Chordata > Actinopteri > Galaxiiformes > Galaxiidae > Galaxias > Galaxias brevipinnis. The sequence continues at coordinate 8,322 of JAVQIZ010231303.1, read as the reverse complement.
AGTAAACATCCTGTCACTGAATGTCAGCATTACATAAAGACCTCTTCATATCAGACTTGGAGATTTCCCTCTTGCTTAAAGGCCTTTGTAATTGGGACTGACTAATGCCAGGGTACTGTACCAAGAATAACATAACAGGCAGGGCAACAAAGGCACCAGGTGTGTATGCTGGCTCAAAAGAAAGTTAGTCATTATTTAGATGCATTCAAAGATGTCTTGACTGTCTCATTGGACTGTGAAGGCTGGAAAGGTTGGTTTAGTCTACCGGAGACAGTGTGTGCTCCTTATCAAACACAAAAACAGGATTTAAATGAATGAAAGAAACCCACTTTTATCTAAAATAGCTGATGTTACTCAAAACGTTAAAGTGACAAGCATTCATTCTCTTCAAATATTTCTGAAACGCGGGATAGCAATGCAAGAGGGAATATACACAACTTAAGTTGTGTCCACTATGCTTGTGTACTTCTTTAACCTAGCGTTCACACCAGAACTGTCCATTACATATACAGGTCAAAGAAAGTCCGAGCTCTGTTCTAGCATAAAGCAAAACAACAATGCACCTTTTAAATGAGAACAAAGGCAACACTGGGCTTGAGGTTAATCTGAACTGCTGGCTTAAAGTATTTGAAACACTTCACACACAAAGAAAATAGAAGAAAACAAAAGAAAAGAAAAAGAAAAAAAGAAATGAAAGCGTGTTTACCCTATTAGAGCAGAAGAGTTATGGTTATTCACAGAGGACTGACCCAGGAAGTCCCTCCCCTTAGGATTTCACCCGCCACAAGACTAAGTTTGACCAGTGGTGAGAAAGCACACAGCAACACAACAAACAGCTGTGAACAAAGGCTGGGCTGAGTAGAGGAACCATGAGGAATGAGACATAATGACGGGGAATGATCTCAGTCTCAGCTTCAAGTTCACAGTTCTGGCTCCACCGGGTGCTGCCATAGATTTAACTGGCCATGTTAACCCCAGAAAATCTTTGGTCTACGGCGACACTGGCCTTACTGCAGCCATGCTCGTCCTCCTCAGCACAACCACACGGCTCAGTTTTTAGCAATGGAATAAAGCCAAAAGAGGTAGGAGGGAATAAAGGCTCCTAATTTGTCACGTTACAAAAACAGCCCCAGCTGTGCCTCTAAAATACAGCCGCTCTGGCAAAGTTCTGAAGGGCTGTAAAAATCCAGACAAGTCCAATCCTCAAAATACGAAAACAAGTAGAAAACAACAAGAATTTCAGAGAGACCTCGAGATGTGGTGAATGTTTCATAATAATTGGGTTTCTGATTGATCTTTTAAAAGATTGAGTGATGTTTGTAGTTTTCTTAAAAAAACAAAAAGAAAGATTTAGATGTACTTAATGAGCAGCCCCCTTGATATCCCTGTAAATAAAAGAGTCCTTATTAAAATCACATCAAAGAGGATAGGGAATTGGACTTATATGTGTGTGTGTGTGTGTGTGACAGAGAGAGAGAGTGAATGTGTATGTCTGTATAAATTCAAGTTCGTTTTTCACATGTGGTTTAGTTCAAGGTCATGTCAATAGTTTCATGTGTATGTGTACGAGCAGCGTAGAATTAACATCAGGAATGCGTTCACGTCGGGAGGACGCTGCCATGTAAGATGAGGTTTTGCAATACAGGACAGCATAGCCCTCACGGAGAATGCTTTTTTTTTTCCGATCAAATGCTAGCCTATGCTTCCAATATGCCTTTGTCGTGTCAAAGGCAGAGCCCATTAAAAGAAGAAGACCAATCATAAGTGATGTTATTAAAGCTCTGTTTGGATGCCTGAGCCTCCAGGAAGCTGATCACCATGGCCGCCATGTGTTCTAGGCTTGGCGTTAGAACACAGCACGGGGAGACACGCAACAATACAACGTCCTTCATTTCAACATAAGGAATCCATTTCAGTGAAACCGAACCCCGCCAGAACTCTTATGTCACTGCCACATCAACCCTCTGATAATGGAAGCAATCATATTCAGTGTTTAAAATAGGTTTTTAGTGTTCCACCCCATCGGTACATTTTGTACCTACTGACGGGAAGCAATGGCAGGTAAAGCTACTTACAATGCTGCCGAGGGAAACATTTTACAGCAGATTAAATAAAATCCTGAATTAGTGCCTTCTCACAAGACCAGCACAAGCTTGAAGTTGCACACAGCGTGACGCACAAAAGCTCCAAAGCTTTCTAGAACGTTCCATTGCACCCGGCACCCCTATGCCAAGTTATTGACACAGAACACTGGCTGCCAACCATTGGTGCGGCCTTGCTGTATTTGAGAGTCAGAACATTCGGGGCACGATGAACAAGATACTGGGGAGACTTCTACCAATTTCTTTAGTGTTAGTCTTGGGTGAGGCTTGACTGCTTTAAGTCATCAGCTCGAAAACGATATAATTAATGTGTAGGTAAATACTAGCCTTCAATGGAACATATTATGTCATATTATCATGGACTATAATAGCCATAGCTCCCACTGATCTCAACACTCATGAACATCTACCACCTCCCTCCTTAAATGACAAGACGACTAGGTCAAAATACAAAACAAAGCTAAAAGTTCATAATTGTGTCTCTGAACTCTGGTGAGTTTCTGATCAAACCGGTGCCACCAAATCTGCAGATTAGTTGCTGTAAGAGCCGATGATGTTATGAATTCGTTGAGTAAACATAGAAAAAAAAACAGTTGGGTTTAAAAGATCCCTTTACCTTCATAAGGAAGGCTTAAGCATTCGAGTGACAGGATAAAAGGCTCATGCTACATATTGAAATGTTAACCAAGATAGAAAAGAGGCTAAAAGGACATGGTAGCTTCTCAGGGAATCTGGCTCCATTGCCTCGAGGGCCATGAAGACCTGGACCAGTCTTGGAAAATGCTGGCATCTTCTCTCTGCTGCCATTGGGAATTTACTCCCTCCTAAATATGATGAATTTCCTATGGTTGCATAGCAACAGCAAGAGCTACGGCTAGCTCCTACGTCCAAACTGTATGTAGTTCATCATTTTTAGCTGAAAAAACAACTTGCATATTTCAAAACAAAGGTCAAAAAGGATACACTAAAACAACCATGGAGCTGCATTATATTTCTATGCATCTAGTGGTCAATGAGAGCAAACACATTGCTCACCTCACAAAAGGCCTTTTGTGCAATTTAATAAAGAAACAATGTAGCTACTAAAACATTGTCATCACATTGTATCATTTGGTGAATTATAAAGTTAAAACTTACAAAAGTTGTCTGACATAGGCACGTTGTTCCTGACCAAAGCATTTTACCTGCTTTTTGTTTTTAATCAGAATCATTGTAAGATTACTACCGCTTTAGACTTGTTCATCGGTCCAGCCCTCCCTCTCTCTACACCAGCCCTAAGTGTGATAAAACCTTTCACAGCTCATCCCTCAAGGAGCTTCTTCTGCAAGTCACAATCACGTCTTCCAGGGTGTGTCACACGTGACTTGATGATAGAATCTGGACAAATAACCATGCCAGTCCCTTATATAGTTTTTCCCCCCTACACAACTACACTGGCTGAAGAGCAAGAGGGCAGATGCAGGACATGCAGGTTCACCAGGGTTCGAGTTATAATCTGAGCTTTGTGGGGGTCTCTAACGTTAGTGGCAGAGATAAAAAAATAATAACTGGTGCACTGTATTGGCAACCCCCACAGATGTATGATTTTACTGCTTTCATGGGAACTCTTATTACACAGTCTATCAGCAAACCTCAGCTATATCATCCTAGGTCTATCCACTCACCCTCTCTGTTCATCTCATTAGCTTTTCCATGTATTGCTCTTAGAGGAAGAGGTACATTGGGATAAAGGGGGAGTTTATTAGAGCAACGGCAGTCCCTGCTATGTCTTTGACTAACCCCAATGTTGAATGCATCAGACGTGTCAGAGCTATGGTCAATATGTCATGTAAGCATTTTCATTGTGCTGATTCTATTCTAAGCAATGGCTTGGAAAGTAGATGTAGGTATGATGGCTCGTAGCACGTAGCGGGGCAAGTACTGTAGTCTGTTTAATTTGATAGCTACTAAAGGGTTCGGTATCCTATTTATTTTCAAATAAAAAATCCTTTATCATAATTGTTTTTGTGCTGTAAAACTATGACATACTGCAGGCTAGCCCACTCGTATAGTTCAGTGTGTGTGTGTGTTATACATATCTACCAGTCACACAAAAATCAGCCACAAAAATAATTTCAGTAAAATGGATACATCAGGGTCCAAATCTAAGCCCCAGCTGCCATTTAAGTCAACTACTCCTGTACTATAGTTCAAGCTTTTCCTTCAAAGCTCTTCGACCTTTAGCAATAAAACAAGATTATGACAAAAAGTAGCAGTATGAGGAGTAATAAACAGAAAACAGAAAAAAACAAAGGAAGTAAAAAATTAAGTGCAGAATACTACACCCTCACATTATCCTGGTCAAAACCCTTATATCTATGTAAGCCTCTCTCAACATCTTCTCCCCTTCCTTACAGAACATTCCATCTGTATAGAGAGTGAAGGAGTGTGACTGTGTCACCACTACCCCCCCTACTTTCTACATAAATGGCCTTTCTTCATCCAGATGTTTCTTTCAGAAAGCTTTTGTCTAGTTAAGGGGGTAAAAACGGACAGCCAGTTTACCTCTTGTTTTCCACATTGTCTTTTACCTAGTCTACTGCTTCTATTTATATTAGGTGTTCCTCTTTCTCAAGCCTTCGTGGGCAAACACCTTTTGGCTCTCAAAATGTCAACAAAGAGGTGTCGACAGTTCCTTCTCCAGATTACGACTAAAAATGTTCAAGCGGCTTCAACTTCATGACAGAAATTCCTAGGCCTAGGATATATCAACCTTCGCTCCACAAAATGTTACATCGCACGGCATTGAAAGTAAATTCAGAAGGTTTGTCATACTTGATTTAGGCAAGACTAACCTAGTCAGACATGTTCCCTTCAAATCATCTCATAGTAACCGTAAAGAATCTAGGGAAACGCTAAAGGCAGCATGAACTGATTTGGACACACCTTTGCAACTGCTAAAAGTCTGTGGTTAGCAATTACCACAGACTCACATCAATGGACAGTAGCATTTCAAGTTGGTTTACTGAATTGTTCTTGCACTGACCCCGAAATAAAGGGTGCCTCTTTCATGAGGGCATTTCTCTCCTGTGGCCCCCCAATTAGAAGCCATCACAGAACAATTTCACTGTTATTGGAGGTTTCAAATAGCAGTTTATGTCCAATTAGAGTTTTAGGCAAACAGTCCATGGGTGCAGGAGGACATTTTTCCTGACATCTGTAACAGGCCAGAGATTGAATACAGTACCAGTAAAAATCCCCCAAAACTGGTCTAAATACATTGGTGTAACTTTGTCATATTAAAACCCTTTGCATATTTGCCTCTCAAGCGTTTCCTAACTTTGTCATATCTCATCACAAGCAAGAATATTTGCGTATATAAACTTAATTATATCCTCAAAGGGCATTACATGTTTGTAAAATCCAAATGATGAAAAACAAGAACATACTACAGAAAGGTTTTCTGAAACGATATAACACCTCTACCCACGCCCTTTTTCCATTTATTACAAAACACAGAGTCAGGCAGGGGAAAGTCTAATTGTTTCCAGAAGTTCTGGATTTGCGACTGGGGTGAGGTCTACTGTGCACTCAGTGACTAAAGTAAATTCTGTCCAGTAAATATGACGTTGCGGAGAGCACAAAGTAAGGCCTTACAATCATAACATTAAACAATTCATTATATGGCGCGAGCTGGTATGACATATTCATTATAATCTGCTGGCTATCTCTCCAAATGTCGAACAGTTGCACACCAGTCAATAGTATATCTAGAAGGTTATTTGTGGTCATTTTAAGTAGCATCCGCTTGTTCCTTCATTGGCATAAGCGCGGCTCTTGAGATTTAAGTCGGTGTGTTTGGGTTTTCAATATCCCAAGGATGTATGCAAAACAGGTCCATTCCATGTTTTGTATTGTACGTGGTCTGACAGGCGATTGGAAAAACCTCACAATGATGAGTTTTGCTCAGTAGCCTGCTGTGCATTTTAAACATTGTCGCTGCACTAGACACTTAGGCCTGATATTATTAAATAATTAGACTTAACATGCAACGGGTATCAGATCACCTTTGCTTTAAGTGGACTCTCCATTGGCTATAGCTCATTTGGCCTTAAATGCATAACAGTCCATGAATTGAGCAGGCATTTTCGAGGATATGACAACAAAATAACGTTCCATGCGAAAAACAAAAGTGTATTTTACTAGCCGACATCTCACCTCCACATTGTGCACAAACAGGTAGGCCAGTATAAACCAATTGAATATCCATAAACACATGACAGATCATAAAGACCAATGCATGCAGCCTAGCACTGGTGAGACTTGCCACGCCAGTAAATCACATCTAGTTCAACAGTTTGTGAAAGCGCTTTGTAAACTAAAGAACAGCATGCAAGCCGAAGAAAGCAAAAGCGGTCTAAGCAATGCTGCTTACCGTCAATGGATCTTGGTGGAACGATTACCTCCAGACTGTTCAAAAATCCCAAGAATAGCAACCCCGTCGCCAAAGTGTTCGCAGTGGAGAGTAACATATTAGCCTATCTTTAGAAGATAAACAAAATACACGAAATGTAACACATCAATTGCGTTTGGTCCAGACAAAATCGAGGTTGCAGACAAGCTGCAATGTGTCGCCTTTACCCTGGCGATGATGCTCCTCTATTAGTGCGCTTTCTGCGATGCGCAATTAAACTGAGCTGCACGGGCTTTGTACCCACTACTGGAATTATAACGATTATTCTCTCAAGGCAAAAGCCAAGGCATTTCAGCCCTGGAATTGCTACGTGCTCCTCAGATGCATGGATAGCCTACCACATAGGCCAGCAAGCTGAACAATTCATCTAGCTAGTTTTCTGCTCATGCAGAGATGAAAAAACGAGCTACACAAACCATACAGTGTACCCGTTTCTTTGTTCTTCAACACAGGCGATTTAAGTGGCTAACAAAAATGTAAAAAGTGAAGAAGGTTCTCTCTCGCTTCACCGAACCACCTCTGTTGCTGGTGGTCACAAATTGAGTCGGAGGTGAGCCTGAAACCCATTCCGCGGACTAATGTGTGACGTCAACAACACCGATGAGGCTGTGGACCGCCCTATCCCTGACCATCGAGCAGTCAGCACGCCTGGCAGCTATTGGCCAATTTGCCTAAGGTGGGAGCATAATGTTTGATGAACAGTTGAAATACAAACAGCTTTTTTTGCGTATTAAGCCTAATTCAAAGCCTAATTCTATAAAATAAAGTAAAGTAACATACTAAGTAATTCAACGAAATGTGTGTTACCTCTTCGTTCATGGACGCGAAGAATTAATTTAGATGCAATAGCTTAAGTAAAACAACAGTCAGAAGGTTTCAGGTTTTTTATTCTTGTAGTTGAATGTAAAATTAAAAAAAAACATAATAATATGAAATTCCAAGGATACTTTACAAATAAAAGGAAGCAATACAACAAATGAAAATCGTAGTAAAAGATAGTCAGACAAGGTTATTCAAAATTATCAAATGACAGTGTCATATTTTTGGGGCTGGAAAAACCTTTTATTATCAAGGTGCCTCATTGTGCCACAATGGCAGGTTTTCTGACAGTGATTTGGAGGTTCTTTTTCAAATTATTCACTTGGTATCTCACTTATTTTAAGCACCCGTGGGCGTACCCATCCCAAGCTCCAATGGCACCCTGTCTGCCATGGACAGACAGGTCCCTGTCGTGAAGGTCCCACCTCGAGCTTTCCTCACAAGTTAGTTCAGGTTTAATACCTGGCAACGAGCCAAATACGTTCAGTTACTAGCCGACATGTTGTTGTGAGCTAATTTACTTTATCTAACCTTACCAGTTAGATAAACCTTTCCATGGCTATGGCCTCTCTGTTACAAGAGAATACCAAAGCAAATGACCTGGCACCTCGCCCTTGCATGGCAGCGTACGGGTCCATGGTTTCAGGCAAAGACTCGCACAGTCTCTGCATAGTAAGCCTGGGAATCATGCCTCGGGCTCTCATCCCCTCTACCTGTTGAGCCTGCAGTGGTCTGGCCATCTAAATCCCTCCCAGCGTGTAGCAACCGCTGGTCCTTCCTTGCCAGGTAAGCCCAAGCGCTTCACCATCTCCACAGGGTTTACCAGAGATATAGTCTCTTTACTGACCAAGGGGGCTGTTCGAATTGTACCAGCAGAGGAAAGCCTGTCAATGTCTTACTCTCGGTATTTTCTCATTCCCGTGAGAGAGAGAGAGAGAGAGAGAGAGA
>JAVQIZ010231299.1:0-31769 GCA_036023535.2 Galaxias brevipinnis | reverse complement strand
CCATGGCTGGGTTTGCTGATGGCAGGGCCATGGCTGGGTTTGCTGATGGCAGGGCCATGGCTGGGTTTGCTGATGGCAGGACCATGGCTGGGTTTGCTGATGGCAGGACCATGGCTGGGTTTGCTGATGGCAGGGCCATGGCTGGGTTTGCTGATGGCAGGGCCATGGCTGGGTTTGCTGATGTTTGGTAAGGTTTCTTTGTGTTTACATGGCGATACAAGAAAAAGGAAAATGGAGAAAATACTTTTCGGAATATTTATTGAACACAGAATAATGAGATTTTTGAACAGCAGTGTTTTCCTCTCATGATGTTTGGCAATTATCTTCATGAACAGCCAATATGGAAAAAAGAACAGAAGGCACACTGGGAATACATGTCTAAACACTTCTAAACTTTTAAGTTGTAAGGTGCCATATTGTTGTCAATGCCATTTTGGCGACATTCAAGGGAGACAATTTACTTTGGAGATCACACTTGACACAAAGTTTGTGTTTATTAAGCTACGGAAGTGTATCCTATTAAGCAAAATAGAGCAAAACCAAATAACTAGAACCCTGTATTCCACTAATAAATAATGAATTGTGCCCAACGGAATAAATAAGAGATATAAACACTCCCTTTTATTTTCTCAGAGTTTTTAATTAGTGTAGTTTCAAAGGCTCCAAAACTGCCAGTGTTTCTGGGGATGTGTGTGTGGTGATAAAAGGCAACATACACACACACCTTCGGCGGCAATGCTTTAAAAACGACACACTGCAATGTGGAGTTCAGCCAAGATGCACAGTGAATCATAGGGAACTAGGTGTTTCTCTGTGTAATTCCTCATCAATGTTGCTCATCTGATTCCTGCCGCAGTCTTCTCAGAACACATCCAAGCAGATGCCCTTTCAAAATCTGGTCTGACAACCGTGTCTCTTATATAATCTCTGGGCTGGCCGTTCTAAAACGGCTCAGTGAATGAGTGGGAGCAAGTAGTACTGGAGGGTAATGTCACAAAGACTGGGGGATTGGGGATTGGGGGGGAATTGGTTGAGAACGTTTTACACAGCCTATTGGTCAGACGTCCAGAAGTCCAGCCACCCCACAGGGGACCCCTCGGACGGGGGTTCTCTCCTTTGGCACATGGCGCCGCAGAGGCCGGGGCTGGGGCTGGGGCTGGGGCTGGCAACTCCGGGGCCTAGGAGGAGCTCTTCTTGGACCTGGAGCTGCAAGGTGGCTTGGGGGAGCTGCTACTAGGCTGAAGGCCACAGGGGGCGGGGGGTTTGCTGGGCACCTCGGCTGCCTTGCCTGGGCCGCCCGCTGGCTGGGGAGCGGACCCCACTGGAGGGGGGCAGGAGTGGCTCTCGCTCTTATCCGGAGGGCTGATGCGTTTGCCGCTCGACTGCCTGCAGGGGTTGCCACCTGTGAGGGACTGGGGAGATAAGACACTCAATTCATCCCACACAGGGCCAACAAGCGCCAGACTCTGGTTTACTCCCAGGGCCACAGCAGAGGGGCGCCCCCGTGCTCTCACTGGCTCTCACTGGCCTGTTGGCTGAATATGGCACCATCTAGTGGCTAGCCACAGCTACAGCAACAATACAAGAGCGACTGATCGAATTACCCATTTTACGTTGAATGATTCCCGGGCATTTTCACAAGGGGTTCAGCAGCTATATTACACTAAATAATAAAACACCACATTGTAATATTGTACCAAATACAATGTAAATATGAATTATTCAAGCTGGTTTGAAGTAAATACGGACTCAATGAAAAACATAAATAGTCTTCTGGAGGCCACCAACCAATCGCCCCCTGGATGGCGGCCCCTGACCACCAGTAGACAGTGGGGACTCGCTAACGACTGACCTGCGGGGTGGGGGGGCTGAGGGAGTGGCAGGCCTTGGAGGGCAGGCCCCCGTTGGCCCTGGCTGCACTGGAAGCCGTCCTCTTCTTCTTCTTCCCCTGCCTCTATAGCAGGGACAGACAGAGGGGATCATAAGAGACAGAGCCTTCATAATGCAGCAGGGCTGACCCCACGGCGGCGCCACTTAAAGCCTGTCTGGGGGAGCCATTCAGAGGGCTGGGTTTTTAGTCAAGGACCAGGGTATTAACACTCCAACTAGCTAAGTGGAGAGTAGATCGTATGCCGGCCTGGGGACGGAGACTCTTTTCATTTCACTTATTTACCTTTATTTCAACGGGTTAGTCTCACTGAGATTCAGCTATCTATTTTACAGAGACCCCGTCAGAACAGCCGCACATAAATGTTTCACGTACAAAAACGCAAAAAACTACTTTACAACAACATAGTATACAACCTATGCTTATAATCCTAACAGATGACAAAACAGAATGGTCCGTCTTTCATTGTGTGTGTGTGGGAAATAGTTATGTGTGGGTTAGGGGGGTATGGCCTGTGTACCCTTCATTTTATAAACAGTAGGATGGGACATTAGTCAGTAGATGAAATGGCTGAACATGTTAGACACTAACAGTAAGTGGAGGAGCATGGGCCAGCCCCCGCCTGTATCGCTCCGTCCCCGGGTCAGGCAGCCGAGCGCAGAGAAGCGCCCCCTACCTGTTTGGTGGGTGTGACCGGCTTGCCAGTGCTGACGTCCGTGTCGCCCTCGTGGCTGAGCTCGCTGAGGCCGCGGCAATCGCTGTGCGCCGCGCACACCCCGTCCTCCGCCGGGGCCTGGGACTCCTGCGAGGCCTGGCTGTCCTGGGAGTTGCACAGGGAGAGGTGGAGGAGGGCGTCGGCCGGCAGCCCGCTCTGGTCCTTTGGGGGCCCCTCCTCCTCGCTGTCCTCGGCGCCGTCGGGGTCGTCGCGGAACATACGCATCATCTCCAGGACGTTGGTGGGTGTGGCCAGCGTGCTGGTGTCCCCCTGCAGGGACAGAGAGACCACAGAGACCAGCATCAACCTCTCTCCTCAAGATCATGGAGGAACCCTAGGATGGACCAAAGGGGGATCTGTTCCCCCTGTTAACAAAGGAAAGAGAGTGTGCTGATGAAATGCTCTCACCGTGATCCAGGGGTGGTCCAGAAGCTCGTTGGCCGTGATGCGATGGGCGGGGTCCACTTTTAGAAGGCAACTCAACACTTTCTTAGCTGATGACCAAACAGAGCTCGATGAACACAAGTCCCGACGACACACAAACAAGCCTCCAAGCAATCCACAGAATACACATGAACTGAAAAAAGGGAAATGCATCTACAACAACAACAAGATGAGACAGACGCCTGTTTAAGACATGGCTTGGCATTGGCTAGTCTTCTTGGTCTCCTCCTTATGGCCGTGTGACATGCAGGCAGCAAACAGAAGCTTGGAGATGGAGAGGTGAGTGGGGGGGGGATGTCACCTGCATCGCTGATGGTATCCCAGACGGGCGCGGTGACAGTGAGCTCTCCCTTCTTGATCATCTCAAACAGTCTCTCCTCTGAGCTGGAGATGAATGGAGGCTCCCCACACAGCCTGTTGGGATGCACAGCCATACAGATCTCACACCGCATTACCACGGACAACACTGTTCCTACTTGGTATGGGTTCTGAGCGTGGCAAATTGAGATAAAACACATCCACATTTTTCTTTTGGAGACTCTAATTTGTGCATATGCCTGCGGCATTTGTGTAAGTGCGTCAGTAAGTGTGTGTGTGTGTGTGTGTGTGTGTGTGTGTGTGTGTGTGTGTGTGTGCGTGTTTCTGTGCGCATGGCACGTCAGTGAGCTTGTCTTACAGCATGTACATGATGACCCCGATGCTCCACACATCACACTGCTGACTGTATTCGTGAGCATTGATCACCTCCGGAGCTGAAACACATACACACACACTCACAGTCACACACACACACACAGATCAAAAGGAGAGCGGAGAGACCGGTCCCCGGGGCCTCCTCTGAAGCCCGCTCTATAAAGTAGGAGTACTCAAATGTAAAGGAGCTCTAGTATTACATCTGGCCTGTTGGCACTGCAGCGTCAGTGAGCCGTGCTCAGACTTGTTGCTAGCGGCTCCCTTACCCATGTAGATGGGAGTCCCACACGTGGCTTTGAGCATGTTCTCGCTCCCCACGCCTCCCTTCTTCACCGACAGCCCAAAGTCGGTCACCTGAGAGGAGACGGCGCACGCATCAAACACTTGCACCAGAACTTGTTGAGAACATGCAGACGGATTTATTTATCAAACGACGCGTCCTCTTACTAGCACTTACTAAACCCAACGTGGTCGATTCACTGGGCTTAGAGAAAAAGCCACGGTGGGCGTTTGACTGCGTTTCCACAAACAACCAATCTGAGGTTTCCCGTGGCGGTTAATGACAGGCTGATATAAACACAACAGGCAGCAAAAACTATCCAGGAGAGATGACCCCCTCCTGCCAGATAAAAGCCTTTCATGCTGCGCCAGGACAGTGCTGTTTTTCACCGTGTGTGTGTGTGTGTGTGTGTGTGTGAGATTTATCTGCTGCGGCTCAGCCTTGTTTTAGCTGGCGCTCCAGGTAGCAGCTTCAGCTGGCTCTCCGTCAATGCACACAACACGCTGGGCCCAGGCACTCATTTGTCTTAAAAGATGCTCTCGGTTCCTTCTTTGTGGGGAGCCACATAAAGGGGGAGGAGGAGGAGGAGGAGGGGAGGGGTGGTGGGGGTGTTTCATAATGAGATAGTATTTAAAGCCATTTACCAAACGGAGGAGGAAGGGAGTGATAGAGGAGTGAGAGAACTCCCTTTGGAGGCCAGTGCTTAGGTCCTGCAGAGAGCCTGGATGAGAAGCAGCAGGGGGAAAACCCCCTCCAGCCCCCCAGCCTGTAATGCCGTCTCACCTTGATGCTGATCATGTCTTTATCGTCGCCATGGTGATAACTTTTCACCAGAATGTTCTCCAGTTTCAGGTCCCGGTGCACTATGTCTGAAATATCAAAGAGAGAGATCATTTTAACAGTCGGTGGGGTGACGGGCTTTGACTACGCCGTGGCAGGACGGAGGCAGCGGGTGGAAGGGGGAATCGACACAATGAGATGTTTTCCGAAGGTGACCCCACGGCGACCTTCATCAATCACTGATGGCACAGAGAGCTCCGCTGGGACTTGAGCTGATTCACAGAGATTGAGAGCGGGTCTGTCTGAGCTGTGGTCCCCCCCAATTGTCGCAAAAACAGCTTTTTTTTTAATCCCCTGAAAAATAACTGGCGCCTTGCAGAGTTAAAGTCATTCTCGATATGTCACAGGCCCCTAAAAAGAATTACGAGCAACCAAGTAAGGGTGGTTATTACCACAGAGAAACAGAAAGGATTTGGAAGTCTGTAGACTTTTGAGAAGGAGTAAAAGGTTAGATTAGATGCTGATAATGTTTTTTGTTTGTTCACTGTTAATTTAAAAAAGTGTTCAGAGAGAAACAACTCATACAAAAAAAAATGTATAAAGCACAACTAAGGTATAAAGAAAAGGAGTTACTAAGAACAAGAAATCGTCGTTAATATTCAGGTATAGCCATTTTCCATGGGTGTTCAATTCATTTGGTCATTCCAAGCCAAATGGATTTGAATGTGTGCTGTCTTTGTCAAACCCCTCAGCAATGCTCCCCTCACGACTATAATGAGTGTTTTACACTTGACATGATCATGCTTAGCTATGTGACATTAAGGGCACTATAGCAAGCTACCACAAAGCTAGCCCATTCCCATTGGGATCATTAGTCGCCATGGAAGCCAAGGCGCACGGCGACTCGCGGTGTGAAAACACACCTATTAATCAGTATTCCTCCCCGGCTCGTTGTAAATGAGTCATTAGCCCCACGTAATGGTGTCTCATTGCCAAGCAACGTCCTAAATTACCTCTAACTAGAGATTCTACCACCAGGAAGGAGAAGACGGAAGAAACACACTTAGCATTGCATCTTCAAATAAACCCCTCAGACTCAATTAAAACAGCTACTATTTTTCGCCTGGCAGTTGTTCATTATTATCTCATTATTAGAATAAGCCCAGGTTTCCTATAATGACTGTGAGCCGTAATGTGGAATCATCTCCCTGATTATCTCACGTAAATGAGGGCAAAGTAATTTGACTCGGGGTATGATGACGAACGCAGTGATATCGCCAATTTGCACCTTCTCAGCTCACAATTGACTCTGTGTGAGGTAGGTGTCAGTTTGAATAATTTCCTGTGCGCGTGTTGTGTGTGCGCTTACTGTTCAGTTGACGACACCCAGCTATGAGGGATAATCTAAACGTGCCCCCTCCAGCTCTGCCTTTGTTTATCTGTGAAGGCCCCCTTTGTGCCCCAACAATGGGAGAGACTCAATCTTAGGTATGCTCCCCTCCAGCTTTTTCAGGTACTTTTTCCATTCAGGCGGCACTGAGGTAAATACTGTTTGTCTGAAAAGTGTTAGGTAGGAGCAGAGCCCATGTTAGCCAGTTTCCTGGCGGGTGGGCTAGACCACTCTGAGCCATCCACCCCAAGTCAGTACCCTTCTTGTGCAGGTAGACGATGGCCTCGGCTAGGCTCCTGATGATGTGGCGGGTCTCCTCCTCCGTGAAGCATTTCTTGTTCTGCAGGAGCTCCTTCAGTTCGCCGCCCTCGCACAGCTCCGTAACCAGATACATCCTCTGGAACATAGACGGAGCACACACAGACAATGACACCGCACAATGGAACCCAGCTCTGAGTCTGTGTGTGTGTGTGTGTGTGTGTGTCTGATATAGCCACATTGTTTATGCATAGCCAGCATCGCGTTCTGCACAGCTGCGAGAGCAGACATTTCACATGCCACTAGACTAAGCCCGTACTCGCGATTCGTTGTGTCTCGACACGGGTGTTTAAAGGAAACAACCTGCGCCGACTTACCTTGGGTGTTTCAAAGACCTCTTCCAGGTGGATGATGTGCTCGTGTTCCACCCGCTTCAGAATGCTCACTTCCCGCTCCAACAGTTTGACCCCTGAACTTCCGGCCTGCCAAGAACACAGGGAAAGCCGTCCTGAGTGCTTTTTTCGGCGGCCGAGCGCTGTTTCTCCCTGACTTTTGACTGACTTTAGAGTGTCTGCTTTCCCTGCCAGCGTCCTCAGGGAGCTGCTAATGCACTCACCTTCTCTTTGTTCACCTTCTTAATGGCCCATTTCTTCTGGCTCTCGTTGTGGGTGGCTTCGCAGACGACCCCAAAGCTACCTTGACCTAATTTCCTCCCAAATGTGTAGATTTGCTATGGAGGGGAGAGGAATCAGCGTTAAAGTGGCCCTTCCACATGTTGACGGGGAGCTGCGCAGCACCGTGACAAAGAGAAATGTTCCCCTTAACGTATTGCTGCGTTTTAGCTCCCATGTTTATTTCTCTACTGTTTAAAACAACATTAAGTTAAGATCAAATCCTAAAGTAGATCTTAATTTTTTCGAGCACTCAAGAGAGGAAGAAAAAGGGAGTTAGCCCGTCTCTGGAGCCGCAGAATATAGTATTTCTAATCAACTTACAAATGATTAAGTTGCTGCCGCAGTTCATTCAATCTCAGGTCTAATTAACTTGATCATTATCTCTGCGCATGCAAGGCTGAGCACTGGCTGCTGCGGCTCTGGCAACGAGAGCAGGCAGAACCTCCCCAGAGGAAGGGGGTGGAATCAGGGAGGCAGAGTGGAGCGGGACCCTCCTCGCTAACACACTATAGAGGTCACCAGACGCTGGGTGGGATGTCACCACTACCTCTAGTGAGGTGTGGCAAAGTAGACGTCCTGTGTTGTATGATGGTGTGTACCAAACACAGGCCGGGTGGACCTACCAGCAGATCGACGTCGTCTTCCAAGCGGGTGTGGGGCACCTTCCTCTCTGCACTGCTCACGCGCGTCCACTGGGAGGCCATTCTCATGCCAGCTCAGGAAACATCTGTGTGTGTCATCTAGTGGTGTGGGGTTCTGCAGCACAAAGGATCACACACAGGCAGAAGGGAAGGGTAGGAATACTGCTCCAATCTAACTACCTGTATGTCACAGGCGTCACTTGTTTTTGCCCAAATTGTCTGGTTTCTACTTCCTCTACTACATGTGGACTAAAAGATATTGATACTGAGTGTGTGACTCAAATGAACGCACCACAGTCGAAAGACCATCCCCTGTCTGGCCTACTACTCTCCTACCCGGGCCCCATGCAGGACGAAGGTCAGCTTAACTCAGATGACCTGACCTCAGTAGGGGACCAGGCCACTGCCTCTGGCGGTGTTGCTGGCGGTAACCAGGCCCGTCTGTCTGACACCTCTCCGGCTTACACTGGTCTGTCCCACCACAGCCAGAGACCCAACACCCACTCACCTTTGTGGAGGCTCATATTCAGGACCTTCTCCCTCTTCCCCAGCCTGACATTTTCTTTGAAGTTTCAGTGTGAGGACCACTGTGTGTACAGTACCTGGTGCCTTTCTATATGCAAGACCTTGCCTTTCAAAGGAAGATGTCCCTGTTTTCCTGATGAGATGAGGTCTCAGCACTCTGGAGAGAGCCGCTGGTCCCGACGAGCACTAAGAGAGACGTCCACGCTCCTCCTTCCAGTTAAGTGGAGAGTTGGCAACATTTCAACAGCGCAAAAAGTGCACTATCGTGTAGCAAAGCTACTACATTCCTGGAAAAAGGAACCTAACAAAAGGACCCCCCCCTGCCCCCCCCCAAGCTATTTCCAATAAAGGAGGATTGCGCTGAACCCAATGGCAGATCCGGGTACTGGATGTGTGATTTTCTTTAATCACAGAAGATTTCCCTTGCTGATAAATAACATGAGGAACCGTTTCCAGCTATCTTCCACATCAGCCCACTTGCCTCCTATCGCTCTATCTTACCATTGCTTTTCCGAACCGAACCCGGCGTCTCGCCACTTTATTAACTTTAAGCACAATCCAGCCAGCTCGAGGACGAGGCCCTCCCAAGCCAAATTAAATGTAAAGCAATTATCAAGTGACGACGGCGGGGCGGCGGAGTGGAGCGGCCACACGGACAGCCATTAATTATTAACACGGAAGCGGTGTCTTTAACCTCTTCCCTCTGCTGCATTATCTTAGCCCTGACAGAGGGGCCCTCTCATAACAGGCCTGTCTCCCCCATTATTGGACGTCTAGCAGCTCATCAAAACGATTGTGACAGCCCCTGGAAGTCCCAATCACCTCAATCACGGCTCATTTGGGGGGAGACGGAGGCATGTGATGAGTGTATCACCACCAGGGGGGGGGGGGGGGGGTCCGCATCGCTGGCACGCAGGCGCTTTGAGGATGTGAGCTGTGCGCGGCTAGCACTGGAGAGCCGGGAGCCCGGGACATAGGATATCATGTCAGGTCACGAGGGGAGACGTTGAAACCTGAAGATAGGCCGCCAGGGATCTTCAGGTCTAGAGTTGCTGCTGGCCAATGGGGGTTGCTTTGCTTATGGTGTTGCTGGTGGTGTTGCTGGTTTAAGCAAATGATCATGGTTAAGGGGGGTCTATAATCACCATGTCATGAGGAGGTCACTGTTACAGATTTGAAAAGCACCTTGCGTAGAGGGAGGTCTACTGAGTGTTTGCTGTCAGAATGAGTGCTAATGTAATGCACTGTCTGGAGAATAGCAAGACTAAGAACACAGATGTTAGATGGATAGGCAAGCCTTCATGTCAGCTTCATAAGCAATGATTGAATCCCACTGAATTTGATGCTTGAAGAATAGCAGACTAATCTAGCCTACTTTAGAGTCTCTAATATGGAAAAGCCCATACAGTGACATGTATTACTCCATATTAAAGCCCTCTAAGTAATGAGCTAGTGAATATTGCTTTAACCATAGGGCTTGACGGACATTAATTAAAATGTGAATTAGCATGACGAATGGTATAGGCAGAAGAGGCATGACGGCTCTCCAAATTAATCTACAACTCAATGTAACAGTATTGGTATTGGTGCAGTGTTAACAACACAGGCTTAGGCTTGGAGACAGGAAATCTAGAGCAGAAGAGCTGCAAAAGTCAGTGCAGCGCCGACCCTGTACTTCAATTCTTACATTGCTTTCTATAAATGACGGGTATCTATGTAGGCCTCAATTGACTATGTGGATGTTTTGCAAATGATTGAATATTAAAGAACACTTACCATTCTTTGGCATCCCAAAGGTGTACCATGCTGCTTGTTGTTCTGTTAGATCTACACAGAAAGTAGACGTTAGGGTTTACTTAATTCCAGCAGTAATGATTACTATATGCAATGTAATGATTTGTGACACAGCATACTTACAACTAAGTAATCAGATAGCACATTTTGGAGCGGGTAATATAAATGGGAAAACTCATTAGCTAAGCTATTTCTAAGTCCCAAAGATATGGATTCAATTTCTCCTAGCATAGCATGTTATGTTATAGCCTAATGCCACCTTATAAAAAGCCTATACTATTTGTGAGGTAAATACTTGTTATTTCTAAATAGATGACTAAATCGCAAATGAATATCGAATCCCCACAATCACCGCTCAATGACCCTGGCTGTGCCACAATTTCAACACAAAACAATACCTTGTGAGCACAGAGCACAGTCGACAAAATGAGATTTATCCCAGGCTAACTACGGTATTGGCACGCATTATAACCAGTCAGGCATAAACGCGCTCAGATCTAAGCAGTAGGAAGTAGGCCTAATTACGGCAGCTAGAATGTCAGCCATTGATCTCTCCACTTTCTAATTCCACTGCCTTTTTGTCAGAAGCCTATTAGGTTAGCTATTGTTTGTGAAAGGAAGCACACATGGTTTCCCCTGAATGGTGAGGGTCCTACAGATGCTATGCTTCAGTCTGTCCTTTTAATGCCAACGTGACATTGGAATGACGTCTCTAGACATACAATGGCTCCAGATCGTGTTCTCCACTTGCTTTTGCTTCGTCGCTCATCTTTGTCTCCTCCATCTCTCCCTCTCTATCGTTTGCATTTTAAACGCACGCAAGCCTAGATCTATTGCCTTTTTCTTACCCTGCACGCTGCAAATTCAGAACAATGACATGACAGAAAGTTCACATCTTTTAACCTAAGACAGAATAATAGATACGATAGTCCCACGATTCATAAAGCTGAAAAGTAATGTGCAAGAAGGTAATGTAAAAAACAAAACAAAATAAAACATATCTTTTAAGATATAAGAAAACGATTGAAATGTTTTGTAGAGCAAGAGTGATGCATACCTAATCCACTGCCTGGAATAAGGATCTCAATGTCAGATTGTGGCACACAATATCATGAGACAAGTTTGTTATGTTAATTGCATGGCTTCTTCCGGAGCTTAATGAAATGATAGTAGGTAGGCTAATAGGTCGAGGTAAGGTTGATCTTCTAAGGTGGGCATATTAGTAGAGCCTTGAAAAGTATAAACATACATGTTTTGCAGTCATCTGTTAGTCCAACCAGATTAGTGATGACTGAGCCTTTGAATTATAAGGCCTAAAATACAAAAAAAATATAAATAGGATCCTTGTTGTGATTAAATTGTAGACAGCAATCAGCCGTGCTTCAGACAAAATATTTCATTTTCCTCATCTGCAACTTAATTATTTATTGACAGCTGGCTTTGATGACAAATGATAAACTCTACAGTCCTAATGAAGCATGGGATTACATTACCTGATGAGGGAAGACATTGCATGTTTAGAATGCAAATATTCTGCCAGGCTGAGCTACTTACAAAATGATGAGAACAATCTACAGAGGGATTTATCATTAACAATGTCACCCTTTGCTAAACAAAAGCTACTTTATGGGCAAAAACGGAACTCAAAGTACTACTGCAAAGCACTCAACACATTATTTCCCTTTGTTTTATGATGTTCTAGGCACAACATTTTGTCAAATGAATGAAATTACTCTAGGCATCTAGACTAGCACAACTAATGCAGCTCACCATTTCAACTTGGTGAAATTTGAGGGGTAAAGAAAGGCCGCCTTGTAGTCTCTCTATTCACTAATCGTAATGGTGTATAGTGCTCCTGTAAACAAATTACTAAGTGGCCTTGCAAGAATTCCTTTTCTCTTGTCAGGTCATGCTTGGTACATGTACAAGTGTAACAACACAGGCAAGACAAACATGCTTAGCCCAAGGGAAACAAAAGATCAAGTTGCCTGACTTGCACAGAGAATGCCACATGTTGCTAGGTGATAAGAGCCAACACATTAAAAAACTAGTTCTGGTGTGTTCAAAATCACAATATGGCTAATCTTTGCAGCACTAACTGAGCCTCGGGCAGGAGTCTACTTCAGACATCTTGAAATAGAGATACCTTTAATGTAATCAGCCACAAACTCCAATAACATGTAGACGAGAGAAGACCATCTCACGGGGTAGAGGATGGCAAAGTCATATCATCAGAACACAAGCTGTCGGCCAAAAACATTTGAGTTTAAAATCCAGTCAATCTAATGACAGCAAATAATTTTCATGAAGACAAAAACGTGCCAAAAAAAGACATCAGTAACCAATCTTTCAATAGGAATCTTTCAAAAGAAAAGGATGAGAACAAAATAAAATTAATTAATTAGCTTTGTGAAGACTAAGGGGACATTAGCATACTAACCCGCAACGCAATAATGGTAATTTTATCAGAGGGTGTCTGATATGGTGCATTTCATTAAGCTAAATATAGTACTACTAGCTGACTGACTTCTCTATGAAATTGTGTTGGCCTGTATGGGACTTTTCAGACTGTAGACACAACAAATCTGCTAGTTACATAGTTACAATCTCATAGTCAGAAGGCTCTTTTAAGATTAACAACAAAATCTTTGTACAACTAGTCTTGATTTAACAATTTAGCCAAATTATAGTGAGGCAAGCCTCAGCCTTTCCCAAAGTGTCATAAAAAGGAGACCATAAAACTATGACATTTAACATAATTACTTACCAAGAAATTACACTGTCACAACTCAAGTCAATATACAAAGCTGCATGAAACACTTTATTTTTAAACCCCATACAAGCAGCAATTAACTTCCAATGACCTGTTCTGGCTAAATATAATGATTTGGCATGGAACCTGCATATTAATAGGTGTTTCAATGCATGCTGATATTTTAAACACGTAATATCCTCAGCTGAAAAGCAGTTTTAATGATTGTAATCCGTTTTAATGTAAAGTTTTCTTTTTGCTAGCTAGAAACGCGTTAGCTAACGTTAACGTTACATTCCATTTGTATTAAGGTCCTTAATAAGGACGTTGGCAATTAAATAGAGTAAGTATTGTTAAGATAGGAAATTCATTAAAATTATAGTGAGAATGTGTTTAGACAATCCTCAAAATAATGTTGGGTTTAGTCGCTTGCTAACGTCAGATAAATGTATGTTATTTAGCACTAACGTAACTTGCCAACTGCATAACTTTTACTAAAAGCGTCTGTTGCCATGGTAACGCGAAGTTGAGCTCATCAGTTAGTTAGCCAGTTATCAATAGTAAAGAGCGACTCGTTCATACATGTTTTAAAAAACACAACCAACAAAATCTCTTTAAATGGTAGTAACCTACGGGTCACATTGAGGCTCCTTCGATGTAATTATCCAATGTGACGGTCCAAGGTTGTTAGGAAGTAGGATAGAGGCACTTACAGTGGCACTTCGCAGAAACTTTTCTTCTGTGACTGAGGAGGCTTTCAACTACGGTAACAAAACACGGACAAATGAATAATGCGCAGGTACAATTAAACCAAGACCAAACAATACGTGTTTTTGTTAGTTTGATAGAGAGAAATATTTTACTGGACATGTATTTTTTTCATTATTATTTTATTGTATGTTAAGAAACAATTCAAGATTACACCACTCTTATAGCATAGTCGTTATACACACCCACAAACAAATACAAGGCAAATTTTATAAGTGACGTGGTGATAAGTCTCCATCTAGTGGAGATACTTATTATATCGCAATTTTAGCATGCTCAAATAACTACCTTAAAATGTTTAGTTTTAAACTAAACAGATTTAGTTTCAATAAATAGGCTACTGCTTGCTACATTTCCAGTGTCACTATAATTCGTTGAAGACATACAATAAATTCAGTTATTTTATATTGACGTGAACCGATGTTATACGGATAATTCCTTAAGAAATAAGAAAGTGCAAAAAAAAAAGGACCACTAACTAATTTGACTAAAACCGTTGTTTAATTATGCAACTGCTCTGTACCATAACTTCAAATTAATATTGTGTTGATTTTTCTAACATAGGTTGTAATGTCTTTTTTATTGGGATTATATTTACAAATAATGAAGAAACATAAGATGTTTCTATACAAATGTATTGCATGATAAAATAATTTACAGCATAGCAGGCTCTGTGCCATATATAAGATAGTATTAATCCCACAGAGAAACATTTCTATCCTGAAGTGATTTATTTGTGAAGCAGTGAAGTATTTTCAGGATGAAAACGCATCTATCCACAGGGGGCAGGGTGGTCACAGGTCACAGAATGGTTTGATGAGCAAGCCACTCATTTTGTGGATCATAGTCCCATTAACTTTGTGTTCACAAGATCTCAACCCCATTGAATTACAATAGGGAATATCTTTCAGAAGAATGGTGTTTCATCCTTCCAGTATAGTCCCACAGACTTGAGTGATGAACGTTTTGAAGCTCTTCTGCTGACTTTTGGTGGCCAAGCACCTTACTTTTGCTTTTTTTTTTTACAATTTCTATTTGAATTTGTCACCATTAAAAAGCCTGTTATGCAAACTGTATTAGTTTTTTTTTTTGTTTTTTTTTATCTCTGGCGCAAAAACTAAAATGCTCAGCATTTTTTATCTGTTTTATTACAAATACCTGAATTAACACTCAGATACATTTATACTTATACTTTATATTATATACTTATACCTTAAATTTTTTAAAATGTTTTATGGGTTAAATTGTTTATTATTGGCTTGTTGCAATAAACATTAATAACCGTAATGTACAGGATCAATAGGGCACAATAAAGGCCGTATATAAAGATCAACAGTATACAGAATTTCAGCTTCTATTTTCCTTTCTCCCACACAAAACACATCAACATAGTGTTAATAGAAATTGAGAAGAAAATACTGCATTCCAATGTAAGGGAAATTTATTGATATGCTTTTTCACTGAAAAGCAATTTTACCCATTGTTACCACCAAGAAAATGAGAAACATTCCATTTGATGCAGGAATGTGAGAGATTTGTTTAAAGTTGCATGCCATAGGACGTTGGTAGAGAGGCAATTTAGCCATAATTCTCACGTCATTGCTGCCCTCAGTGAAAGGTGAAATGTACTTTCTGATTTTGGTGCACATTCCTTGATGCAATACCAAACATGGCCCTCTCCTCAACATCCATAAAACGTTTGAGGGCTTTTTTTAGAGCCCAATTTTCCATGAAATGATATGGAAATGGAAGAGGAATAGGCTACTCCACTGACAACATCACATAAGCATATCAGCCAAGTAGTTTGGAACCATATTGGGATGACAGTGTGTGTGGTATTACATGTCATCTCCAAAAACACTTACGTTGTTTCATATGCTTATAAAAACAAGAATTTGAATTAAAAACATTTTGAGCTGACAGAATGGTCTGAGACTCGTAGTCGGAAACATGACGCATTGCTTTGATCCGCTGTAATAAACAGTCAAAAGACAACTTATGATAGAAAACGTGTGTTCCACCAAGGAGAGCTTTGTATCCATCCCATACACACTGGAACCCCCACCACTTTTCCCTCTATCAGACTGACTTCCTCCTCTTGCCGAAGACGTTGTTGATGAGCTTGGCCATGGACTTGGAGCTGCTGTAGCGCCTGCGGTCGGCGCGGTACTTGAGGTGCTCCATCATGTGGCGGATGAGTTTGGTGAAGAGGTTGGAGATCTCCTGGTAGCCCTCAGAGGCGGACACTTCTTGGAAGTGGCAGTGGTTTTCCTGGGCCAGGCAGCGGCCCTCCTCCTCAGCCACCTGGCGAGCATGGCAGAGGTCCTGCTTGTTGCCCACCAAGAAGATAGGGATGTCCTCCTCCCTGTCAGAACGAAACCCAGATTTCCAAACTTTTTTTCATTCAATTTTGTATAATTTGTTGTAGGTTAGATGGAAATAACACTGCCTAAATTAGATGCAGATATGGGAAGACATGATAGGAGCAACACGAATACCTCTCAACACAGCCAAACCATTCAGACGACTGAAATGTATCACTGTGTTACTCTTGTTACTAGGTGACCTTGAGTGTCTTCAGGTGACCTTGAGTGTCTTGAAAGGCGCCCTCAAATAAAATGTATTATTAATATTATTACATGTTACTACTGTTTGTTGTTGGCCAGCAACCATGCAATGAAAGAGAACTCAAACCAAGCACATTGCAGAGCCTGTTTGATTTGAAGCGCCGTGGATCGTGTACAGAAAGCTCCAGAGACTCAAAGTAGACCTCTGATATCATGTGAACTATTTTCTGCCTCACATCTCTTTCACGCAGTGTCAAACCATTAGAGTTTAGTTACAGTAAAAGGCACGTTAGAGGGGGGCTGACCACCCACACATCCTCTGGCGAGCCACGTGTGATGGCTTCCCTCCCGTCCAGCTGAAAGCATTCACACTTCCACACGCTGCTTTCTGCTGTTTATCGTGTAACAAATGTCCAGCCCAGTTCCACAGTCCTTCCAATACTTTATCCCTTTTTAATTAATGCCAATGTGAAAATTGGATACAAGTAGTTCCGGGACAAATTCAATTGGGCATAAAAGAATTCATTTAGCCACGTAATTAACTCAGACAGGCCCCCAAGGCTGTAAATCCAACAAAATATGTTTATCAAGAAGTCAAAAGGCTACTATTTCCATTACAGACACACAGCCAGGCAATTGCTTCATTTTTGGAGTTCACTTTGACTTGGCTCCATTTTCTCTGAGCTCAAATGATGTTCTCTGTACCCTAATCTCACACTTACCCCTGGCAACAGCGTGTGTAAAAGTCAACTGTAGCCTTTTCACACTATAGGTTTGAACCTTTATCGTTATGGAACAGGCCAGGAGTATTCCTGATCCTTTTTGGAATGAGAGACCAGGCCAGCCTAATAGTTCCTTTGAATGCTTTTCTGTTCAGTCTGACATTCCCCAACAGAGTGCCGCGTGCCAAATAGATCTACATTCTGATCAGCCCGTAACATTGACAAGAGGAATCATTCCCACATGTTCATCACAATTCCGAATCCCTCTGCCCAAACCTGGCTTCATTTGGGAGGTCATGGGGTTAAAGGTTGACTCACCCCTTGCAGTTCACCACGCGGGCCTCTTTGATCTGCCGCAGGATGTTTTTGGCGTTCAGAAAGGACATGCAATCACTGATATCATAAACCACCACAAAGCCGTCGGCCCAATCCACCGGTTCCTCCAGGATGCATCTGCTGCCCCCACTCTAAGAACATTGAAAAGAGGTGAGGTCCAAGCAAAAGGTTGGCGGAAACCCTGTCTAAAACAGTGTGCTCCAAAAAAGCTTAGTTGACTAATGTTTTTTTACATAAGACATTTTTATTGAAATGCATTATATACAGAAATATCAATGATAAATTATAGATGGGATTCACTATTTACATCTACACTGACTTCTAACATGTTATGGTTGCCAAAGAATCATATTGGTTCAAAACACAAGTGTTGTAGTAATCCAGTAGACATCGTAATACTGTAGGTAGGCCTAGGTGAGCTCCACATCTGCGACTGAACCCACTCAAACACCTTCATGGATCTGAACAATGGCCACCCTGCTATCTGATCCTCGACATATGGTCACAAATTCAAAAAAGGAAACTTTGGCAGTCAAGGAGTTCCACGTGAATTATGCTTTAAGCACTGGACATGCTCGTCTCTGCTTTCAAATGTCTGATCCGCTGGTGCTGTCTGCTCTGAGCTACGAGCAGAGATCAGAGAGATTTTCGCTCGGACCAAACATGCATTTCACATACAGAGACATCTTGTAGAGGGCAGCCTTGGGGCACTGCCAGCTCTGAATGCACATCGCTTCACCAAAAGGAATATGAGCATGTTATACACATAGAAGTACCTGTGAGCATGGATCAAAGACTTCCAAGTTTAACTGTCTTCCATCAATGGAGAGCCTTTTATGGTATAAAGAATCTGCAACAAAGCAAGTTGAAAGAGATGCATGGCAGTAACACGTGTTATGAATCAAACCTCGTCTCATAAACACAGGAATACTTTAAAAGGATGAGTGATGTACAGTGAATTGACAAAGCACTGGCTTTCCCTCTGGGCCTGAAATCAGGCCATGCAATGTGGTGCCACTTAAGTTCTGTACGGCCATGATTACTGTAAGCCAAAAAAAAAATCCTGGGTAGAATTCGAAGGGCAAACAAGCAATTTAATTTAAGTGTATTAGCCAAGAGTGAAAAGGTCTGAAACCGTATACTCATGTGGAAACTGCAACAATACGCACATTCATCATCCATTCTGCCATGACACGCAATGAGTAATAACAAAGTGGTCCTCCTGTTGATGAGTACATGCAGAAAATGTGTGATCTAGTTCCAACAAATCAAACTGTAAGCTGGAATGGAAGACTAAAATGAAATAAGTAGCGAGACATGTGTGAGCTGATGCATATTTCAGTCTATGCTGTATCTCACTGATCTGTGGGCTTCAGCTCAAATCAGACTCCCAAGAGTCTAAGCCCTAATAAAAGTTTGAGCATCCTGAGATTATATCATTGGTATTTCGCCAGCAGCAACAGACCGAAGCTGTGAATACAACTCACAGTTATGCCCTCAGAGCAACACCATGTGACACCGTAAAAACATTACTACCCTATATTAAATATGGGTTTACAAGTCTGTGTACTCACTGGCGTTGGAAGCATATTCTCCAATGAAGCGCTTTGTCAAGAACCTCACCAGAACAGCAAGAGGGGGGGAAGTATTAGCTTTAGAGGTGCATGCTTCATATGGCAACATTAACATTCAGACACAGGCAAAATTTGAAAAATTTAAAGAGTTTGCACAATGAGCTTACACTTTTGAAAAACATCTTACATATTTGAGGCTGTCAAAGTGTCTTAGTAGCTAAAACAGCTTCCAAAATGAGGGAATTGTGTAAAATAGTTTTTTCTAAGGTTTAATTTTTTGCCTTCTCATTGAAACCCTTGCAGTGAAAATGCACACAGATTTAATTTCACTTCAAATGGTCTGACTATATAATGTAGTTTGGCCAGTGTCGGGCCTCTCTTACTGAAGGCAGGGCTTGAATTTCCATTCACAAACACACTGCTTTGCTCTTGCAGGAGGACTGTTGCTTTTCCTACCCCCTCCTGAGTTTCCTGCTGCTGCTGAAATATATATCCTAGCACTGGCTCGTGTGAACTTCCACTCAGTAGATTTCCTAATTTGGCAGGCTTAAAACAGTTTGGTCTGGATGTCTCTGTCGTTACCTTGACTCATTCCAGATTGAGGAAAACCTTTCTACATTTCTTTCCATCCTGTCCCCTTGCGGGGCATAACTGAAAATTTTCCAGTTAGCACCGAGGAGCACCGTTTTCCACAACTTTGTAAGAAAAATAATTCTTCCTCAATTAACCGAATGTTACAACTATCAATCTTCATTTCCTGTTTAATTATGGGAGCTGGCAATGATGTAACTGAGCTAAGTTGAATGTCCAACTAACATTGTGGCTGAGGTCTACAGTATATCCCCTTACTTATGAGTATATCTCCTTACATATTCTGTAATGTAACTGTAGCCTATGCTATGCCAGAACTTAGATTACCCGCAAACTCTCTGAAAATAAGAATTTGTTTTTAGCATAAAGACATTTAGTTCACAGATCATTAACAGTTGCAATTCATTTTTTTTTTTTTATCTTTTTGCACAAAGAAGCAATATTCACCCCAAATCCATATTGTACATAAAACTGTGGTAGATCAAAAGAAACATTTAGTAAACACAGTGACCCTTCATGGTGCCTACCTGACTTCCCAGCTCCTTCACTGCCCAGCAGAGCTAACTTGATGTCATTCATGGCTGTAGTGAGCTGTTGAGAAGGACTGCCTGAGCTGAAGAATCTGGAAATGCATATATGCCACTGAGTTCTTTGTAGATATGATCTCTTCCTTCTTTTTATTTTTCTCTGTCCTTCCTCTCACTTTGCTATAATCTCTCTCTCTCTGTCTGTCTCTCTCTGTCTCTCTCTCTCTCTCTCTCTCTCTGTCTCTCTCTCTCTCTCTCTCTCTCTCTCTCCCTCTCTCTCTCTCGTGTTTTTCTCTAGCTCTCAGCCTCACTCTCTTAACCATGCAGGTACAGCACTGCGATGTGCGTGGAACAGCAACTCTACCACTGGAGAGTTTTGCCTCTGAAAAAAAAGAAACACACACACATCATAGTT
The DNA here is from genome assembly GCA_036023535.2 of Galaxias brevipinnis. Taxonomy (NCBI): domain Eukaryota; kingdom Metazoa; phylum Chordata; class Actinopteri; order Galaxiiformes; family Galaxiidae; genus Galaxias; species Galaxias brevipinnis. The sequence continues at coordinate 11,435 of JAVQIZ010231299.1, read as the reverse complement.
CTCCTCCCCCCTTGGTTTGGAGCTGTAGCACAGCCAAGTTCAGTTGCAGAGAGGTCAGCCAACTGAGCCCAGTTTTTAATCTTTGCTATGGATTTGTAACAGTTGCAAGTCAAAAATAAATGATTTTTTTTTTCCAGAATAAGCAAATCATTTCACAGTTCTGGTTTTGTTCTTTTCTTTTATAGCTTATCATTAAGGTCATGGCCAGGACCAGTCCTGGCAAATTAAGTTTTTATTTTATTCTGTCAAGGGCTATCAGCTATCAATGACGCGTGCTTGCTCCGCGGGCGTAAGCAAAATGCAATGTTGTTTCCATGTTGCACCTGCAGAATACCTTACTTTTGTGGGCATGGTTGTGGCAGACAACAGATTGTGTTTGACACTATATAAATGTGACATGCGGTAAGCTTTCCATTGTTCGCCATCTATCTGTTGCCCACTATGTGGTGGCCTGAGGCTGCAGGAGCACGGCAGTAGAGTGGGAAGCTCAAGGAGGGCCCAGAGACACTTAATACCCCCGATATCTCTCAATTACTCCGGCTAGCTGGTCATAAGCTCCTACTGCCAAGCATTAAACGCCAGCATATGGCCAAAATATATAGCATGATTTGATGTGAGAGCTCTCTTTGAAGGGTACCAACAACCCACCCACTACCCCCAACCCACACAGTGCAAACAGGACCGAGGAAGTCATTTCATCTTCCCAACTTCAATTTCATGGACTGCTTCACTAGTCGTCTGTCCGCACAGATTGTTTTTCTCTCCGTCTTCTCTCGTCTAGCCTTTTATTATCCATGTAAGTTCACAGAGGTGTCCCTTTATTATTGTCCTGTTAACTTCCATTCCAAGTCTGATGACTGAAAGGACACAGAGCCCGATTCAAGAACAACAATCCAGAAACAACACATGCATCATTTCATAAATATTGTTAAAGGACCTGTAAACTGATGTTTGACATTAAAAATGAATATCACACAGAGGGACCAAGAAAAGAAGAAAGATTCGTCAAGATGGCACATACTTTGATTCACAGAGGCTGAATCCGACGCAAAGGGTCGTACTTGGTTTACCTCCACTAAAATGTAAGTGATGTAAATTGAACCTATTTGTTCAGGGTCTGTTCTGTACTGGCTGACCTTTGGCTTTGAGCCGCTCTTAATCTGCCTCTCGGAACACAACTGCCCCGAGGGGGTATCGCTCTTATTCAGCAACAATGCCATCCTTATACACCACGTAAAAACCCAAGCAGCAATTAACATGGGGCTCTCCTTAAAAAACAGCCTTGTCTTCCAGAAAACAATTTAGTTATTAAGATAATGCCATTCTCCCGTTCTGCAGCTAAATGAAAACAGACATCCATAATGTCAGAAAGCAGTGAAAAAGGAAATGTGTAGCATTTTTGGAACATTTATGAACTATACCCCATAAAGTTCAACAGTAATTAAATTATAAATTTAGAAGCCGATGTGAGCATGACTCCAGAGGGCTTTGCAATAATATAGCCTGTTATGCTTACCTCGTAGAGGGCCAGGGGGTGACCACATCTCTAGTTTTCAGAGCGGGTTAGGTGCGTCAGGGTCCAGTTATGACATCATGTCTGCCTTCAGGACAGCCACCCGGGACCCCGCAGTCTCCAGCATCTTCAGGCAGACAATCAGCATCGTTCTCCCACAGGTACCCTGGGAATTCTCCCAGACTACACTGCTCTGATTCAGGAGTCGTCAGAAAACAGCTCATTGAGCTGATCCAGAGTCAGATTGCACATTGGATGAACCGTGTGTGTGTGTGTGTGTGTGTGTGTGTGTGTGTGTGTGTGTGTGTGTGTGTGTGTATGTGTGTGTGTGTGTGTGTGTGTGCACATGCGCATGTGAGTGTCAGGCCAGATGAGCTCATCTCTTGGGATGGCATGGGTAGGCAGGATTCCTTTCATCCTGAAAAAGGTCTGTAATGTTTTTGGGGTGAGAGGCGATGCATTAAGATTAGTCACATTCTTCAAAAGGGTATGTGGTGAGAAAGATGTATTTTCAAATGAAAGTAATTTGACTGTCCAGGTGCTATAGTTGGAAGTAAACCTCTCATTCCAGGCCAGCTCCAAGCTTTGTTAGCTTGCACTTTTCATTAGTTTCACAGGTTTACTATTCATACACTGGTTCATTAGTTTCACAGGTTTACTATTCATACACTGGTTTGACCCAAATCTCTGTAAAACAACTTGATTTATTGCCCTGCAGAACTCCTATTTTTTTCCTGCAAGAAGGTCTAAGATTTTAAATGTCTTAACATTCTGTGAAGATAACAATCCTCTATACAAGGTCACAGGGTTTTCATGCAATATATTTAATCAACTATATGTTCTTCCACATCTCCCTCTGAAGCCCCTCCAGCTAGGTCAACTCATTAAGGACAGGCTGCCATGATTGCATCCCAAAGGAATCTAAGGACATCTAATAAAACTATAGAATCCTCTGTGCTGTCCAAAAAAACATTTCCGTCATCCATTCTGGCCTGAAAGACATCGTCTTCCCTAAATGCAGCAGCCAAAAACAGGATCGCATTCCGTGGTATGTGTGTGTACATCAATGGGTGTCCAGACATTTCCATCTACTGATGTCCGTCAATCTTTTACGTTTCTAATGATGCTATCCAGGGACATTACTTTGGATGGGCGCCTCTGTGGCCTCGTCCAAATGGAATCAGGCCCACGGATGGTTCGTCAGCCATTCAACCCCAGGGAAAGGACCCTCCAGCTCAATTCCATGAGCCTTTCTGCCGCCTTCATTTCCCCCACTCTGGAAACCAAGCCTGGGTTATCTTCAGCGACTGACATGCTGCGACCACAGCCTCAATGAGAGATTTGGTCATCAATGTATTGTCCTCCTCTTAACACAATGCTTTAATCAAGATTCACTGGGATACATTCATTAGAACATTTGGTCAAAGGGAGCCACTGGTTTTCAAAGAGAGGCCACGCTTCCTACTATATTCACTTCCCCCTCAACCTCAGAAAAACACGTACTGTGCATGAACCCCTCCAAATCTCTTTAAAGTAAGGATTGTGTACCAAAGGAAAAAAAATACAAGATAACTTCTACTAGTAAAACTATTTTAGAAGAAGTTTGTTTTAGAGGGCTGGTTGAACTCTTGAACAAACATTGAATCAAGGCCAGGGCCTTTGGGGGAAAATTGCAATGAAGACTGACCAGCACCTGTTTCATAAACTCCATGAAATATTTAGCTATAATAACACTGGCTATCTTTTTTGGACGGGACTGCTGCAGTAAATAGTAAAAGATAGACGAAACTGAAAGAACACATCCCAAAATAAATGATGGCCTGCCATACTAATGCTGCTGCATCGTGTCATCCCCAGCCCACCCATTTGAAAGTGGCAGGCTGACAGGCATCACAAGCACTTGACTATAACTAATCCTAACCTCATTCTGCCATTGAAGCGTAGCTCGACTTCAGAAACCAACTCAGAACCTCCTACAGCACACACTGTTGAAATGACAAGATGTGATATGACCAATGTTCATATAAAATGTGCATTACATCAGGGAAAGGTGGATGATTGTTTTTAGATCATAGTTACTGCAGTCGCAAAAGAATTAGGGATCTTCAGAGCGATCTGTTAAACGTAAAGCCATGTTTATTTTGGAGGTTGTACTTTGTTCTTCATTTACTGTGCTTTTCTCTGGCTATTGATATTAAACTATTGAAATAAAAAAGCCTTCATGACTGATAGTAAAGTAGCTGCCAAGGATAACTCTTTGAAATTTTGAGCTCTGAATCATGAGACTTCACAATTCCACTTTCTTTTCTCTCAAGAAATTATATATATTTATTTATTGAATCATCAGCTCAGCTTTGAACAAACAGTACAGTGCAAGTAACGTGGGCAGCAATTACTCTAAAGCTAGCCAGCTCTATCTTAAAATTCAGTAAGCATTTGCATAATTATGACAAACGTCTAAGTAAGTTTACAGTACACACAAGAAGTATAATAAAATAACATGTACATTTCTTCATGACTCACTTTAAAATTTTGCAAGGGGATTTTATATGAACACATAATCAAATAATTTACACCCATAAGGCCTGTATGAGCTAAGATAGCGAACAAGGCTTCACAAAATACACCTTTAGAAAGATTTCCTATGCAAATGTAACTTATAATTAGGGCAGACTTATAAACTTATCAAAATATTGACCTGTTCAAACAGTAATTATATTGTTTAAGTCATATTAAAAAGTATTTACATTGATATAAACCCTCTTAAAAACGTCCTATATGTTTGTGCTCAAAACATTAAGTGCTATGAGGAAAGAGCGCCCTCTGCCTGTCATTTAAATCATGCATAATGCATATTTTAACAAAAAAGGAACATATTTGTAAATAGTAGATATCACTCTTAAGGCAATTGCCTACAATCATACAATTATTTAAATGACCAATATAAAAGAAGATATTTCAATAGCTTATACAAAAAAATTAATCATATCAACTTACCAAGTGCAATAGAGATGTTTTAGGGCAGAATATACAAATACATTTTTGCCAAAGACGAAAAAACTGAAATTCAGTTAAAAAAGGCATAGCAAGTGCACGATTTACATCATAGACATTCATCAGACTATATTGTCACTGTATAATACTGCAATCATTGAATTGACCTTTAAAAATCCTTTAAGAGATTACTGTGGATTAACTTTATGATCACTTTATGAGCAACTCCTCTCAACCAGGAACAACCAGTGCAAATGATCCCTTAAGCATATGAAACAGCCTAACATATCGGCCGTGAAGCAGACACAGATTGTATAAGAAGCCCATCCTTAATCATACCTCTACCACCCTGGTCGCCTAGCCCTCTCTCTAGTTAGACGTGATGCCTCCGGGAGTTGGAGGAGTGTCTCCTCTTCCTCTTCCTGTGGCTCTGCTCCCTCCTCTCGGGCCAGGGGAAGCCACCGTCGGCTGTGCGGTGCACCTCGTCGTACTCGTCGCTGTCCGAGTCGTCCTGGAGCGGGGGGAAGGCCCGGCCCGGGTACACCGCTCTCAGCTTGGCGTTAAAGAAAGTCTCCAGGCTGCGGCCTGCCTGGGCCACCTCCGAGTCCGGCTGGAGGGGAGACCCACGTTGTTAGTTGGCAAGAATGTTTATGGACAAAGTGGGGGTTTGTTGTTGTTTTTGTTGTGCAAAGGTCTTACTAGTGCATTATCATTTATAAAAATATAGGGAGCAAGTCAAATAAGTTGTGAAATATGTTTTTCTACTTTCTACAAATGGGTGTGGGCATGTTTCAGTCAAGTAAACATACAGAGCAGCAGTCGCAATCAGTACAATAGTAAGGCAAAAAGAAAATCATAAATAGACATTAAGGATTCTTGTGATCATGCAGCCAACCTGTTTGTAATTTGCATGACAAGTAACTTTTCTTTGAAGTCTCCTTATTTATTATTTGCAGTTCAGCTAGCACATGAATGGAGGTATGAACTTACATAGTTGAACTTTGCACAGTTGCGGAACATGAGGCAGACATCAACCACAAACTCTTCGGGTAAGTAATAGTGGCGTGTGCTGCTCTTATTGAGTTTGGCTCGGATCACGGAAAGATCCATGGGTCGCTTGATGATCTGGTAGTAATGCCGGGCCTGCAGAAACAGTACAAACAACGTTCACTCCGGGTTTTTTGTTAGTGGACGTGGGTGTATGTTTACGTAGGTGTGTGTGTGTCTACCACTCTTTGTAAGTATGTGCATTGTTTGTATGCTGTAAGTGTATGTAATGCAGTACTACATTTGTTTGTGTGTGCCTGACCCTACCCCAGCCATGCCGAAAAGGGCACGTTACACAAGTGCTATGAAAAATAAATGAGATTGCTGAGTGCCACTGGTGCTGGAAATGGAGGACGGACGCTGTTCACTCACAAGTGGGCTGACCGGCTCATGGAAGGGAGCACTCAGCATGTTACTGAAGATCAGCAGGGTCAGCCGCTCACATCTCTGGAGAGGAGAGGGCACACCAGAGAGTCAGCTATGCATGACACAGGCAAGGCAACAAAAGACCACTTTCTTCCTCTCACAGAAAATAAAGAGTATAATAACTCCCTTTGACCAGTAAGCACCTTTCCAGGCCACGGGGATAAAATACATCGACAGCGAAGCTGTTGTTTTGAAAATACATAAAGTAGATATTTGTCCTGTTGTAAGTGAGCGGACATACTCGCTGGTCACACGGAGACAGGCCCGGTTCCCCAAACACGGGCTGGTTCTCACAGTGGTACTCCACCTCCGGCCGCAGGACATCCCGACACAGAGTGCACACCCAGTCCCCCCTGTGGAGGACCACACACAGGCTGTTAGAACCAACAACAGGCCAACGCTGTAACCAAACACACTGTTTCAGCCCTAAAACAATCAAACACCTAGGAGCTATCTGAGACGAAGGGAAGAGAAGTTGAAAAAAATGAACACTTCCCACAGTCCAAAGGTAATCTGACTTTAGTATGTGGCATAACGATGAATGTGATGTAGCCGCTGTGCCATGGAGGGTAGTGAGATGGAAGGCTTACGTTGGGAAGCTGAGCAGAGCAGGGACGTGACAGGACAGGTGGAAGACTTTTGGGCATCGGTCACAGCACAGCAGCTCCCCTCCAATCAGACACACGGCGCAGAAGTCCTCATTCTCCATCTCGCCCTGGCCCTCCCCACTGAGCTGCTCCTCCCCCACCTGCTCCATCACCTCCTCCTCCTCCTCCTCCCCATCACAGCCCCTCAGAGGCCCAGGGTTGGCCATTAGCATGGCCCTCTGTGTTGGGCCTGGAAGGGACTCCTCTTCCTGGTCCGAGCGAAGAGGTCTTGGCTCATCACACGTATCTTCCTCAGGGTCCATTTCAAGCTCCGGCCCGGATTCCGTAGAGCCATGGGATTCTGGAGCCTGGTCCGACGGCATATCGGAATCGGATCCCAGGGAAGGTTCAGGCTGGAAATTTAAATCGGAGTGGGGTTGGACATACGATTCGTCCGATTCCCTATCCGCGTCCACCTCTTCAGCGCTTAGGGACTCGACTCCCAGATCCGATTGGGGTCCGGCTGTGTATTCCACACTCAGCTCGGACTCTCCAGCAGCATCCAACTCCCCGCAGGGATCTGATTCCACAGGAGCCTCAGATTCCTCCTCCGCCATGGACTCCTGCTCCACCTCTGACAACGACTCCGGCGGTGGATCCGATTCCCGTTGTGGGTAACACCCTGGACCTGCTTCCGACTCCGGTTCGGCTTCTGAGACTGACCGGGGATCGGAGTCCGAGTCCAGATCCGCAGCAGAATACTGCTCAATAACATTGGGGTCAGCAGGAGAAGTCAGTGGAAGAAGCTCTTGATGGGCACCGTGTTTCCCATGGTCCCGGAGGTGGCTGATGGCCATGGGTTGGAGAGGCGGACCGGGCACCAGACTCTCCGTGTAGGGGGGTGTGGTGAGGGACAGGGTGGGCCGTGTGATCCCACTCCCTCTGGAGGTCCCCTGTAAACACAGCACATTGAGAAACACCCCACTAGGAGTAGCATCCTCCCACCACCACATGTCCTAAAATACGTGCTGGTATCACAGTCTTTTTGAACAGCAGAGTAATGGCCCAGACTACTCTGCTGGGCCACTTTCACAGATCACCATCTACTGTGGTGGAGGTTGGTACTGTAAAAATAAACACTATATTCTATCCAATTCTATCTGATTATATCACTATATGTAATGGAGACTGGGTCAGTTTGGAACATGGGGTGTCAGGAGCCCTACCTCAGTCCTCTCGTCCACCCTGCAGGCCTCCTGCTGCGGGCCTGTCCCACTTCTCTCCACCCCACTGGCTGGGAGGGGGTCACTCTGGCGCCGCCCTTGTGTTGGCAGACGGGACACCAGGATTTTCAGTCGCTCCAAGCAAACCACTGGCAATTTGAGGTTTCCGGGATCTTTCTCACTTGACAAGAGAAAAAGGAAAAATACTTGTATTTTTTGTTTTATTTAAATGAGGAATCTGAGCTGAGCTGAGGTGTTTGTGGGAATCATACAACACCTTTTATCCTGGCCTTTTCTTGACAATTTGTATTTCTCTTTGACCTCATTTGGCGCCTCTTCATTAGCATAGCAATACACATTATCTGATAGAAAGAGAAAATACTCTAAATTAATGTGACCTGTATCGGAAATGATACACTTCCATAAAGTACTGAATAACCAGTTCACGTGGTATCAGTGCGGTACAGTACCTGGCTCTGTCTTGTAGGAGGTTAGAGTTGACCGGTGTGTCATAGACTGGACCAGGGAGGTGGCCGTGGCTAAGGAGGTTTCCCCGGCAACAGATCTGATCACCCCATCAGAGACCCTCCTCTGCCTCGGCTCCAGATAACAATGCTGAGGGATAGACAGAAAATAGAACAAAAATGTAAATGAAAAATACTCCATCATACTACTGGTAATGCAACTTTGCCACATACCTGTCTGTTGTTATTCTTTGGGTCTAGATAAAACTTGAAAATGATTTGTCGATAGAAAACAAATATGCCAAGAGTAATCTTGTAAGAACGTAATTAAAGTAACAGCCCTACGTCAACATCTAGTATGGACTGGTGTGACTGAATTTGCAGAGCACTGAAGTGTCTGGCTTGAGTTTGTTCTCAATAAACACTCATGGACACCTGCAGTTGCTCTATTGGCTCTGCTTTCCCTTCACCATATGTGAGGCGACCTCACCATGTGGATTTGGGCTCTGTAACTAGACCGAGGTGTTCTCCACTGTCCATTAAGAGAGCCTTCGTATCAAGTTACATTAATTTCAAAAACTTTGTGAGGCACGTTTAGAATAACTTTTAATCTGAGAAATTGCACTCAAACGGCTCACAATATGTCTGATTACAAGGCACTATGCTTTTTGCTCAGCTGTACTGTTGCAGGACCTTAATGGGGCTGTAATTGCATTGTAATAGCCGTCATTTCAGAAAGCTCTCTGTATTACTGTGTTAAGAGGCTGGCAAGTATAATCGCATGTCCATATAAGGCTGTTGTCTATCAAAAGAGATTAGATTAGCTGCTTTTATGCCCATAACTTGTGCTAGCAGGTTGTATTTCTTAATATCCATTAATTGTAATGTTACAGGGGTACCTGAAGACTAACAACTAAATGTGAAACATTGTTCAGAATATTTGAATCATGTATTGGCTGATTTCTTAATGGTTATTCATATAGCCATAAAACAGAAACAGATTTTCCTTTGTTACGGAGCAATATACCTTCTCACATTTTCATATACCATAAAGTTTAATGCAAGTGAATACATTTTGCTGTATAATTCAATCAAATTGAAATGTTATTGTCTTTTGTCCTTCTTTGGTTACCTGGTCTTCCACCATCAGTACTCGCTCCCCAGCTCCTGTTGCCAGGCTGTGGGCGGGCCCCTTGGGCTGGTCTGTCGCGGGGTTGGTGGAGAGAGCTGCCAGTTCTGGTGGGATGCTCTGGGAGCGACTCTTCCTCCTCCCACACACAGAGCTGGGGCCGGGGCTGGGACTGGGGCTAGGTCTGCTGTGGGCCTCTGCATCAGCTCCCTCCCCCAGGGTCGTCACAGACATCTCCAGCGAGGTGGATCTCTGTCACACACACACACACAAACACACACACACACACACACACATACACAGAGAGAGGGTTCCGGTCTTCAAGTTCAAGCTGCACTCAGCTGAAGTGCTCTACAGTGGTGTGTGTGTCTCATGGTGTAAACTGCATGGGGCCACCTAGTCATGCCATGGCAACAGGGAGAAGTGTGTGGGAGCCATAAGTTGGAAACAACCTTGAGAACATAAGGCACACAGAGATTGGCGTACACACCTTTTCACTCACACACACACACACAGAAACAAACTCATGAGACATACTGTATACTGTACTTACACATACCAAGAGTGACCAATAAACACACACACACACACACACACACACACACACACACATCAAACACTCACACACACACACACACACACACACACTAAGAGTGTGTGACAGAATTGGTTATGACTGGGCCTGTCTGATACATTGGCGCAGTGAGTCACAACAGAGCCAGTGTGAGAAAGCACACACAACTGTGTGGAACATTAGCAGACAATAATGATGAGCTCTAATTATCACAAGTAAATCCAGCACGGACAGAAGGGCTCTTTTGAACACTCTGTGCATCATTTGCACATCACAGTTCCCCATTTCCACTGCCGCAATGTCACCAAATTGTGAAGTTGTGTTCATCCTCCAAATCCCCCAGCAACCTCCACTGGGTCCCTCGCTAACATCTGGGTGACGTCTGACAAATCACCAGTCGTCTTTCAGCTCGCCGCTCTCCTCCTCTTCCTCCTCTTTCTTTCTTCCTCCCCGAGTGAACGGTACACACTCCACCACTGCAGATTTAGGCCAGTTGACACTGAGCACGGGAGGATAATTACCGTGCTATTAAAAACATTACCTGATCCCCACAGAGCGAGGAGAGCGGGCTAAACGTGGAGAAAAAAGAAAAGGGACTCTAATCTCGCTCCAGTCGGTGGAGGAGGAGGAGGCGAGAGAGGGGGGGGGGATGAGAGTCTACCCGGGAGGACTTCTAACTTCTAGCTGAGCAACCTGCCAGCCTCCCCCCTATTCCCCGAGTGTCTCATTAATATCAGGTTAAGTACATATCTGGCTGCGCCCAAGCGCCTTTCCTCTCCGCCTACTTTCTGAGGCTGTGACTTCAAAAAAATGTGGGAACAATTTGCCGCGGTTGTTATGAGCACGGAACAGTTGGTGATAGGTGATTATTCGGTTGCTCAAACCCTCGACATGAGGCATACTAATAATAACAACAGAGCTGCGTTTTCCCCTTTGTCTGGAGGGCTCCGTTTAGCTGTGTTCTTATTGAACCAAGCGCGGGGATTTGAGAGTGTCTGAGTGTCACACTCTTTTTCCATCATGCTTCTCTCGGCGTATGGGAGCCAAGCAAAGTTTCAGTTGCACCATCTGTTTTTTCGAAGCAGCTGTCGACGGTGAAGACGGATCAGTCTGGCGTAAAAAACTGATATGGCCGTCATTCCTTCCATTTCAGGCACATGAACGTTATTTAACACGAAGTGGGGAAGGCATTCCAGTGTCTGGGGATAGAAAGAGAGCTGAAAATGCTGTGGTGCTTCTGTCTGAGCAGAAGGCCTTGAGCAGAGCACCCTGAAAATAAGACACGGCAGCATTCGCTTCCGCACTGACAGTGTATCAACCGCTAAAATGTATTGTCCTGCTAAAGAACATTCTCTCATCTGTGGTTTGATGTGTATGGTGTGCACAGTGTGTGTGTGTGTGTATGTGTGTGTGTGTGTGTGTGTGTGTGTGTGTGTGTGTGTGTGCGTGCGTGCGAGTGTGTGTGTGTGTGTGTGTGT
>JAVQIZ010231280.1:0-17639 GCA_036023535.2 Galaxias brevipinnis | reverse complement strand
TATATTTCAAATACGTGTCATGTACTTTACTTGAATCTCTACTGACTTAAATCAAAAAGTTCCATTGTGGCCTTTCAACTGTGACTAGACCAAGGTCTCTTGAAAAGATTCAGCAAAATCTTTTTTACATGTTTTTCAAAGGCAAAACAGATCTGCTCCCTCAAAGTTTTCCGTGCCTTGCTGCCTTCAGCTTCAGTTCGTCAGGACAGCGTTAAAACAGACGTCATTCTTTACTGTAGCTTGCTAGCAAGTTTCTGTTTAGATTTCAGTCTCGTTGATTGAAGTCCGTAAAGCGAGACATATTTTCATTGACTGACATAACTATACATAAAACAGTTTGGCTACTATTACATAGGCCTGTAACACATTGAATTTTAACTTTAGCTATGCTGATTGATTGTGAATGTAAGTGATAATCATCGATAACGTTGTCTGTGCCAAGATAAAAGGCAACCTAGTTGTTGCATTCTTGAGCAGGGTAATTTTAAGTAGGCCTATCAAGGCAATTCAGAATATATTGATGATCGTAGCGGATTTGAAAAACTTTTCATATTTAAAATACTTCTGCTAATGAAGAACTATGCATAAGAGTTTTAGGTATCATATCAATTGCCGTGAGAAAATCTGGACCTTTCCTTTCATCTTTTGTTTTCCTGTATGTCCACGAATCGTTGGTTTCATTAAAGATAGCGTTGAGTGGCGTGTCCAGTATTTGTGGCCATGGATGCGTGCATGAAAAATCAGTGCCTCAAGAGGACAAGAAAACCTATTGATTAGTCAGATGGTTTATTGTCTTGTTTAGGTTTGCAGAGCAGACGGCAGAAATGAGCAGATCGGCTACTCGTAGACCGCTAAAAATACAAGATCAATACAATACAAGATCATCATCGTCATTATAAATGAAATTTAGGCCTATAATATAGGAGTTTGTTGGGTAAAGAGTGGTGACTTGCAAGCACCATTGGGCGAGTACTGGGGGGGGGGGGCAAAAAAAACTATAGTATTTCAACAAGAAAATATGCCTGTTAATTGCAGCTTTATAGGCCAAATAAGCAGATTATGTACAAATAATATTGAGCAATGATCTTGCAATGGGATCTATATTTTATGGAGATAGTTCTGACTGAAATGTATTTTCGACACGGTGATTATCTGGCACTGATTTATGGTGTACAAATGCAATTGCAAGTAGTAGGCTATCTGTCGTTCGGAGCCGTAATTTTTGTTATTTAGACCGCATTCTGAAAAAGCTAAGATGATGACACGTTCGCGGTTTTCAGAGTACACGTTTTTAAAATTGTAGCCTTAATATAGGTAAACGACCATGTAACTGTAAAGGCAGTGTTTTTCAAAGTATTTGTAGCAACATATCCATTATTTGTCCCACGATAAAGAAGTAAACTAATGTCAAAGTTGCCCATAGGAGGTTTGAGTTTTGAAGACGGCACTTTGCTACAAGGAAGTATCAACTCTGTAAAATTAAAAACCTTTTTTCGACACTAAAACTGTCACTTTTAAAAAAACGTAAAATGTATGAATTTGTTTTTATTAAGAAACGTTTAGTAAGTAAAACAAATTCGGAGCATTCTCTGCTTGATCACTTGATTTAAAAAAAGCTGAAAACGCGTTTGTCCTGCCTAGCTTTAGTTTGAGTGAAGTCTTCCAAGTCAAGTGACATGACATTTTGTTAGTTAGTTTGGTATTTAGCTAGCTAGTTAGTTTAGTTAGTTTCTTTAGTTAGCAGGCAGTTACAAGCTTCACATGTTGGAAATAAATAAAACGTAGGCCTACTACAGTTATGCACTCCAGAACTTTGCGGTCAGGGACGGAAGGGCACCATTTTGTTGATATAGCTACATTAGCAAGCAAAGCAACCAATCTATATTATTAAAAATACTTTAAGCTCAAGCAAACAATATATACTATACAGTACTAGTTAAATTACATAACATTATACTAAAAATGACTAAATACGTTTATACGTATGTATATACACAACTACTTAATTCATTGTTGGAACGGTAAAGAGACAGACCGCAAACTTCATATGTAGAAAGCTATCAGAAAACGGATAAAGTCCACTAAAATAGAGAAATACATTTATTTCCACGTCTCTTGGAGAACTTCCTTTTATTACATTTGGATTACTTTTCTGATTTTGTGTGCATATCAAATACATGGGTAGGCTTCTTAAATACGTGAGTAGGCTATCAGTAATAGCTCCTCGTTTGGACTGGTAGATCTCGGGTTCAAAAAAGGGTTGAGCATCCCTGCTTTTAAACAATATGGTTATCCCCTCTATTATTGGCATGTTTCGTTAGCCTTGGCCCAGGCTATTCCTGTTTCAAACTGCAGTTAAAATTGGACTATTTGGAAACCATGACAAGACCCGATACTTTTCTCTAAATTTGTATCTAATTAACACTTTTAACTTGTGAAAGTTATTTGTTTACTCAGGGACCCTTTTATCAGTTTTAATTAGAAGTCAGATATCATTCAGTGTCACATATACAGAAAACCAGACCTGGCCCAGCTACGTTTTCTCGGCACTAAGTAAATAAGATCTGTAGGTTAGAACTTTTACATGGATTTTTAGTTAAACAATCAAACATATTTTTTTTATCTTTTAAAAGGTGGGGTGTGCTTTGTGAACCAAGAGGGAGTGAGCAAACTATTCCATCTCAATCAGTGCTGTAGTTGAGTCCCTAACCCTCGAGTCCGAGTTGAGTCCCAAGTCCTCAGTGCTCGAGTCCAAGTCATCATATGTCCAGTCCGAGTCCAGTCCCAAGTCCCTATAGGTCAAATCCAAGTCCCGTCATTTTATTCTGTACTGGTTCTTAAAATAAACAAAAGCCCACAAATTCATTAATATATCGTGTCAATATAGGCTACTGATAAAGCATCACATTTAAACATTGAGTGTTTGAACAAAATGGAAACAAAATGTAATTATAGCTTTAGAATATGATCAAAGTTAATATAAAAAACTGTCAACATTGCCCTGAGTCCAAGTATGAGTCATCACTGTGCGAGTCCAAGTCGAGTCACAAGTCATGAAAATCGTGACTCGAGTCGAGGACTACAGCACGGATCTAAATGAAAATGGGGTGAATACTTTCAAATGACTGGGTTGCATTAAACTATTTGTTTTACAACTTCATCACTCCCCCACCCAGCTTTTTGTGGCGGATGTTCTGACAGGCCAGATCACACGCATCCCCATGCTGAGGGACCGGGAATGCCAAGGTGGGGGCTCTGGCCAGACAGGTGTCTTGGGGTTGGGCTCCCACTTTCACCCGCCCGGGGGCTCGGGCCTGGACCAACAGGGCTGTGGGATACATGCAATAGAGCTGAACTCCTCTGGCACCTTGCTGGCCACCGGGGGCGACAACCCCAACAGCCTTGCCGTCTACCGACTCCCCACCCTTGATCCCGTCTGTGTGGGAGACGTAAGTGTATTTGTTTAATTTTATGTGCATCATTGCTTAAATGATTTATCGCTAATTCAGAAAAAGACCAGGTTCCAAAATTCATGCGTACATGTTAACTAGCATGACTCTGACAGCATATTAGGTGGATCTAAATCCTCTTGTTTTTTTTCATTGGATTTTTAGGATGGCCATAATGACTGGATATTCTCTATCGCATGGATCAGTGACAGTATGGCTGTGTCTGGTGGGTTTACAGCTTGGACAAACTCGTCTTGCCACTCAAATCAAATCGGAATTTTCTTTCGTGACACAATCTTTGCATTTGAATAACCAACTGGCATAGGTTTGCTTCAGTGGACTTGTTTAGACTCTCAGGCCAAACAGAAAGTGTGTATTTATATAATTTGCCTTTGTGTTGAATGTGTGGCAGGCTCTCGGGACGGCTCCATGGGCCTCTGGGAGGTGTCCGAAGAGGTGCTGAGCCACACGGAGAGGAGCCAGAGCCAAGAGGGAATGCCCTGCTACTCTCACATCTCCCACCGTGCCCTCAAAGACATCCCCAAGGAGTACACCAACCCCTACAACTGCAAAGTCCGGGCTCTGGCCTTCAACAACAACCACAAGGTTGGACTGACTGAAGCCACTGTCCCAGAAATCCTGCAAAGCAGCATAACTCTTAAGTTATTAGTTTGCATTTACGTGTATAGGGAAAAAGCGAGCAAGTCATATTCTTCTTCTTCTTCTTCTTATTATTAGGCCTATTTTTGGCACCCTAACTACACTTGCAGTTTTGACCCTATCGATTTCATTCCAGTGCATTCCTGTAATTGTAGTTGGTTAAACACAGCTTCAGGTACAAAAAGTAAATTAGCATAGAGTTCTAGCCTTGTAGGTATCTTGATACAGTGGGCTACATATTTTTTAATTTTAAGTGTTGCATAAAAGTGTTGCATTCCAGGCAAGGAGACTTTAGGTAACATAACACATTTCCTACAGAGGGTCAATTCAAATTAGTGAATTTCCTGACAAAGCAGGGGGTTATGGTGTCACCTTGTGTAATGTTTGCAATGTAGATAATTGACATTAGGTCTGGCAGTAATTTAGTGCTGCTAAACCTAGTCCACACATGTGAAACAAAAATTATATTAGTGGGATGTCTAAATTAGTATTCTAGGGATTATTTCATAGATAAACCATTTAACCCCGCCCCCTAAAAAAAGAACAATGAGCTGTTCCTTCGAACGGCTCTCAGAAAGGAAGGGAGCCATAAGATCCGGCTCCCTGCAATACCCAAACGTAGTCTGGTCAGATCACCCATTGCCTTGATGAGAGCCAAGACAAGCTTCTGCCACAGCAAGGAAACAAGCAAAGCCTGTTATAGATTTTATAAGAGCTGTCACGTAATGAAAGCGGAATGGATTCATTTCATTAATGATCAGCCAAAATGGACATAGGTTTATTTTATTAATTTAAGGCTTTGATAAGACCTTTAAAAATTAAATGTGTCAATAAATAAACAAAAATAATAAATAAGGTGTAATGATTCTAAATCACAAAACTAATGATCAGTCATGAGTTGGTGTGTTTTTGAATACTAATATTTCAAGACGCACAAGTCTCATTCTTCTTTACAATAACTCACGAAGTGTTTACAACTGTATAGGTGAGCCACTTGCCCAAGACACGTTTAAAAAAATAAATTAAAAAAACTGTTTCCGCTATGTACATTCCGCCGCCGCAGAATTATTGCCGCCATGGCTTCAGAATTTTATTAAATGTCATTAAGTCGCAATTACATGACTCTGCGGAGTCCACCCTACTAAACTCATCCACAACAATCATCCACTCCAGCCACTTTGCTCAACTCGAACAAGACAGGACATCAAATCAGCCAAGCCAAGGTTGTCGGGAACTCATGACAATCAAATAAACAACGCAGAGTACAGCATTTTCTCATTTGGCAGAGCGACAAACAGGGCAGAGGATAGGATTAGGCTACATTACCAGATAACAAGAAAAAAGTTGATTTAACTAGCTAACCTTAAGTTAGATACATTTTACTCTTTAAATAAACATTCACACTTTATTCTGTGTTGATGTTCATCGCCAACTGGTTATTATTAATAATCGGGAGGTAATGTTCAGCCAGCGTTAACGTTACTTTAAGCGAACTCAAGTCAGTAAAGCATAATAGGTGACTGGTAACGTTGCTTCAATTAACATTTATATAAGCTATTCCTGATTGCATTTTCAGAATAGTTATTCTAACGTTACTTCAATAAACGTAACCTATGTATTAAATATTCCAGATTGCATTTTCAGAAGTTATTCTAGAGTTAATATTGCTCAAAGATTGGAAGAAGTATACGATGTCGATGAGGAAGCGGGTAATGTTACTTTGTTTTTAACTGGGGTCGAGAGGGGCTCAGTCATGTAACCTTATTAAACAACAAGTAAACGAGAGACTCCTGAGCATCAACGGGCAAGCTCGGCTCGATTTTCCCTATGATAGATCCTTGGTGCTATTCTTAAACAGAAAAAATAAATTAAAAAAAGGTAGTCCCGCACTCATGACATCCGCATTTGCTCAGGGTAATGCATTTTCTGTTTGTATATGTTCCCTGGTACCAGGAGGCCACCATATGCCAATGTAAGCTTGAGTTCCATCAATGTGCTTAGAGGAATTGTAATACAAAATGCTGTTGCTTTTGCAGGAGCTTGGGGCCGTCTCCCTGGATGGTTATTTCCACCTTTGGAAAGCTGAGCACAACCTGTGCAAGGTTGGTTCTATTTGTGTATTTAAACTGAGTTCATGCAAGTTGAATTCTGTGTGCTGTACTACAAGCAAACATTTCAGGAGATCGATAGAGTGCAAGCTTTTCTTTGACTACAAACCAACTTGTATCTTGTCTTCTCTGCAGCTACTGTCCACCAAGCTGCCCCACTGCAAGGAGAATGTTTGCCTGGCATATGGCCAGGACTGGTCTGTATATGCAGTGGGCTCCCAGGCACACGTGTCCTTCCTGGACCCCCGTCAGCCCACACACAACATCAAGTCCGTGAGCTCCCGGGAGAGAGGTAGCGGTGAGTCAGGACCAACATGGATCTCTAATGGGGTTTTATGCAGTAACTTGCCTTAATAGTAAAGTGTCTCGTTAATGCTCTGTGTTAAGAATAGAAGTTGTTGCTTTTTGTGAAGTATATGTCGTGCATTTTTTCTGCTATAAAAACGTTATTGCATAATTACTTTACTGACATATAGCTGTAATATGCTGATAAAAAAACAGTGCACAATTTTTATATGTTATTGGGATTTCTTTGGACTGGGGTTCAATGAGTTATTGGAAAATAAAGGCACTTAAAAAAATATTTTATTTTTATTTTTTAAAGTGTCCTACGGCAAGTAGTTAACTGTTGCTCTATGCTTGTCCAGGTATCCGCTCAGTGAGTTTCTATGAGCACATTGTAACGGTGGGGACAGGCCAAGGCTCCCTGCTTTTCTATGATATCCGAGCCCAAAGATTCTTGGAGGATCCTCTAAGTACAGCCGGCGGGTACCGGCAGCGCCCGGGAGAGGGCGTTCTCAAGCTCTCCACGGGGAAAGGCTGGCTGGTACAAACAACTTAGCAACAGCTTACATTTCATCATAAAGGCTGTAGAGGTCAACTATCATGCCCTAATATTATCCATATGTGGCATTTATAGAGAAGCATTTTTTAGATAAATTATAATTTTATTTATAAAATAAGCTTAACAGAAATGTTTTGCATGGTCTATGTCACTCTAGCATTGTGTTCAATTGTGTTATTGAATATGTAGACATCTGAATTACAAAGAATTTTGAGTTTTCAATTCTAAATATTAGTTCCTAAAGTGCACATCTTGAATTATAGCATAAAGGATATTATACCACTGTCCTGTGTATTTAGAAAATGTCTGTAGTAACACGAGTGAATGTCGTACAACTTCCGTGAACATGCTTCCCTCTCCCATCTTCAGAGTCATGACGAGACGTGGAGGAGCTACTTCTCTGACATCAACTCCTTCCCCAACGCTGTGTACACCCACTGCTATGATGACTCTGGCACCAAGCTGTTTGTGGCTGGTGGACCACTGTGCTCCGGCCTGCACGGCAACTACGCTGGACTCTGGAGCTAGTCTCATCCATCGACAGCCATTTTAAAATCACCACTTGTTTCTTTCTCAAATATTCTCTTATTTTCTGGGCCTTAAAATGGTCTCACTTTGGAATTTCCCTCACTCATTTGCACATCTCCTTGGTTGGCCTATTTCACTCGTGGACTCAAGCATAATTTTGTCTCCCTCCTCATAACAGCTTCAATTATCATCATTGTGTATCTAGTCCTAAATTGGTTCCTTTATACCTGTGTACCTGTGTGGCTCTCATCCTGTCTTCAAGTGATCGAATTCTGTGTTATTAATAGTGGAAATCACTAACGTCACAACAAGACGTGCCATGCCATGCCTACCATTTTGAAACTATTGATGAACGTCTACAAAATATTAAGATTTTTTTTTTAAAGTGGTTGCATGCCATGGGATTTTTTGGATCCTTTTTTGTTTAGTTTTTTTTTTAGTTTTTATGTTGGATACTTGCACTTTGTGTTTGTGTGCGTTTGGGATTTTTCCCCAGCATTTTGTCTGCACCTCACTCACTGATGTGGACGGCAATAAAAAGAAGAGGATGAAACGTAACGTTTTGAATGACTTTAAATGAGTGGAACTTGTCTTGTTGAAAACTTGACAGAGGACATTGACAAGCTGAGGACATTCGGTGCCATAGCAGTTGATAACAACAGTTGCAAAGCAGTATTCTCCAATCACATAGAAGCAAGCCAGAGGATACCCAATCAGAAAGTAGCAATTTGTTCTTTTGTTTTCTCACTGATGATGTCAAAGTAGTGATGTCATGTTGATATATGCCATATACTGTAGGTATTCTGTTATGAATAATCCCAGAGAGAAAACCCCTGCTTATTTTTATTTTTTGATTGTGTGATTTGACATAAACGTACATTTGTTGACAATATTACTATTAGCTTTATTGCTATTATTTATTTATCCCTTCTTACTCTTACCCTTTTGGTTTTGTCAGGGGCATTCAACTCCACTTTTTTAAAGGTTGTGTTCTGTCAGCTGTAATGTACTACCTACATTATCCTGGACTAGTAGATTTTATATATACTGTATGGATTATGTCTCCTAGTTCAAAATGTAGATTAAGTTTTTCTGTAATTATTGGCTAATTTTAATCATTGTCAGAGTTTCTTCTGAGGGCAGTAGTCAGAAAGTTGACAGGTGGAAAATGTGGCCTTTTGAGTAGTCTGAAGATTAACAACTTTCCTTTCCCTGATACCTTGATTGTAAATGCGTTTGGGGGGAAAAGTTACGTTATCTAACTCTGAGCCTGTATTTTGAGATGGAGAGTACCAGGAATTCAGAAAAGATTTAGCTGTGGAGTTGGATGCTGCTATTGACACATGCATTTTTGGCACAGTTAATTCTAACACTTGTTTGTAATCTCTTTGTTTCAAGTGAGAACTTAAGAGTGTGTTTTTTCCACCTTGTATCACAGAGGCAGGGTACACTAGTCATTTTGTTGCCTTTCTCAAGTCTTTCTGTGAAAGATTGCTCAAGGCTAACTTAGTTTTTTTTTTTCTTGGAATTTTAAGAGTTTTCAAGATACTGCTAGATAAAAAAAAAACACATTAACGACCACAAGTATAACAGATAACTATCACTTTTAAATTGTATTTTATATATAAATATGTGTAAAATGCATAGATGATACATGCATACATTTTTATGTATATGTTTGAGGAAGTGTGTAGAGAAGTGTGGTCTGGCTTTACTTTTGGTGGTACCCTCTTTTTATACACACCTCATGAATGTTTTTACAAATTACTGAATCTAAGGGTATTGTATAATACAAATTGCATTTGAAAACAAAACAATTGAATCTTTTAAAAAGGAAATAATTATAAAAATACGTATATTGCTCTAACATGTGTGATTATTTCAGCATGTCGGACATGCAAATTGAACAGCTGGGTAAACTTTTCCAAATGTGTACAATTACACTAAGCAAACAAATATGCTATGATGGTGCAAAGAATGTTGCAGATTATCCCGGGGGCACTGACAATGAGCGACTGAAGTAAACCGTTCTCTGGATGGCTGGTGGAGGGAAGCGTCAGCCCTGGCGGCGCAACCCACGTGACCACCTCGTCTGCTGGTTTTGGTTTGCTGTGTGAAGTGTGTTAGCAGGTAATACAATACTAAGTGTCGTTCTGTCTCAAACAAAGCCGTCTCATGGATATGAACACATTTAAGTCATAATTGGTTAATTAAAATGAAACGTCACTAGCACAATTTTTCTTTCAACTAGTTTGACGGACTGTATTTCGGAGGTTCTGTTTGCATGTTCCTTGGCTTTGGCAAGGGGTGTAGGGATTGGATTGTGAACAGCGAGGCCATTTTCGTTAGAATTCAGAAGCTTTTGCGGTTTGACGCTAGCTTAAAATAGAGACTTTACTTGTCAGTCGCTAAAATTACATTCATTGTAAACCAGAAAAAGCAGGGTGAGTAACAATTGCCAATTGTTCATGCCCTGGCTGGTTTAGGCATCACTCGTCTCCTGCTGACCAACGCGGGATTGTGTCCGTTTACGTTGCTAACTACTTAGCTAGCTTGGGGCTAATAGCTAGCTAACCAAACACACTTCTCTTTCTAGCTGTCTAGCCAGCTGGAAAAGACAAAGGGGTTCCAAGCACTAGCAGTACCGACTTAGTCACCGTACAGTGTGTGTGTTTGCATATCTACTCCGACAGCACGTGCAATCAAGGCGATATGCTTATGTTTACCATTGAAAAGGCATAATAAATTTTCGAATCTAAAGCCGGTTCGTGTTTGTACTGTTGTATTGCAAGTAATCATGATCACGACATGACTATAGTGCACCGCAGTCAACTTGCAATCATATCGGTACACAACAGTTAACAGAACAAAGTTATTGTTTACTAATTTATTTCACCGTACATGTCGGACAAGCTATTGACTTTCTGTCCGTCTGTAATAAGATAATTGTCGCACAAATCTAATTCTTAGTTAGCTTTACTTTGAGGGTTACTGGATCGACTACGGTTATCATACTGTCAATGTTATGCTGCCACCAACGTCAGTTGTTATTCTGCCTGGACTCCGATACTAATAGTAATGCAAACGATTATTTTTATCAAGTAACAGCGGATGAATGGCCAGAAAACCAGTCACGGTATAAAACTCACAAATGTGCTGCACAATCTCTTTTCTTTTCTTTTCTTTTTCCTTTCGAGGTTTATTCTCATGTACTTGTCAGAAAGCTGTCTGCATCGCTATTGTTCCAGTCTGCTTCTCTGCCGGTGTTAAACTTCGATATCTGGATGTTATGAGCTTTCCCGAGGCAGGTTGTTTGGAATCTGCAATCTATTTTTGACGAAATGTTTCGTCATAGTAAACTTTATGGCATTTTTTATAAATGACATCACATCAATGAATATTTTCAAATTGGCACTAGAAATAATTTTCTTGTGTTGTGTCATTGAACTATATGCAGAGTAAGGCATTTTGTTACATTGCAGCTGTGGAGATATAATGCCATAATTTATCCCTGAAGTTGCACTTTACAAAAATACTATTGTAGCACCAAATTCATAAATGTTGCCCAGACAGTAAATTACACTGTTTGATTTACTTTACAGGGCACAGTGAATAAATCTCGGAATCTAAATATTCTCCTTTTTGAACTTTATGGGATTATTTATCTGACAAATATGTCCACCACTGAGTGTTTAAGCATTGTCTACAGCAGTATTACATAAGTTGTTCCTGGCCATATGTACATAAAAAATTGTATGGCAATAAGTACTACATTTGGGTACAATCAGTAGCACTAGAAAAACAAAGTAAGAAAAAATACTTTTATTAGGGGATCATTCATGAACCTGTATTTTCTACTTGGAACATGCTGACCCCTCTCCAAAGAGTCTTATCCAAATTTATCCCATACAGACAATATTTGATTCTTCCATAATCAACCTGTAGCAATATAGAGTGTGCACCCCTTTTACTTTATCTGCATAACTGTGGAGGAGTATGTTGGTGTCATTTGGATATTTGGTTGGTACAGTTTTATAGTTGCAGTGTGTGTTTGGGGGTGCCACTGGATTGTTCTCCACTTCAAGATCTAGATTTACGGCAATGCTGTTATGTCACCGCCGGACCCATGCTTGTTGTGTATGAGAGAGGGAGTCACTTTAAATCGAGGCCTTGTGGGTTGCGTAATGTAGGCAAACTGTTTACAAGGGGGCCGCCTTTGCCATTGGCTTGGCACATGTGTATGTTCCGCACAAGGAAAGCACAAATAATCTTTGGAAAGTAGACCGAAGTTTGCAAGAACTATCTAGCCAGACAAGTGAAAGCAAACCATATTGAAAAGATTTGTGTTACACCTATTAACTTTTTTATTTTTGCCTTTCTCCTGTTGTTCCTCTGCAGATTTTTCTATTTTGTACATACAGAATTTTGTATATACTGTATATGATGAGCTCGCTGGGCGGCCCTCGGGACAAAGTATTACCCACTGCGACGCACAACACTCAACCACAGAAGCAGCTTCAGGTAAAAGGGTGGGTTGGTTAACTCACTGTACACACACACACACACAACTGTTTGTATGGCCAATGCATTCATTAGATTACAATAATTTCACAGATGCTTTTATTGAAAGCGACTTACAAAAAAAAAAATTTAATACATGAACATGTTTTGTAACTGAAATGCATGCACAATTAGCCATGTTGGAGCGCTTTGAAATCCAAAATATGGTTGCTCCCTCCTGTGTTCCCCTGTTTGTGCCCTCCAACTTACCAGTTCCTTTCTTTGTGATCCCTGCTGCAGGCAACTGCAGAGCAGATCCGACTTGCCCAGATGATATACGACAAGAACGACGCTGATTTTGAGGACAAGGTTAATCAGGTATGTGTAAAGGGACTGCATTTTGGAGGTCTTCTGTGTGCATGTGCGAAGAAGGCTTAGCCTGCCTGTTGTTTCTTGTGTTATTCCATATGTCTCTCTTTACTTCTAATGAAGCTGTCATTGCTCTGTGTGTTTGTGTTCTCCAGCTAATGGAAGTGTCAGGGAAAAACCAGGATGAGTGCATGGTAGCCCTCCATGACTGCAATGAGGACATAAATAGAGCCATCAACTGGCTGCTGGAGAGCACCTCTGACACTGTAAGTCTGTGATCAGCCCTATCCATCCCATTAATATCACGATTATTGTGAACACAATTATCACTGTCAATATTGTGGAATGAAACAGTCTTCAAGTTATTTTAGTATGTAAGCAGGTTGTAAGAGTTTATTCAGAATTAATCATAACACAAACATTGACAACGGAAATATGACTTGTTTGTCAGTGGAACCTTTGATACCAACCACTACTTAAGATGAGTCCTGTCCAAGGACTTTCAGAGAATACTTATACCCAGGCAACAACATGTTCCTGGCATAGTATAAACAGGTGATGATTAAGATGGTTATGTCACTGCAATAACTAATATGGAAATCATTAAGCAATAATTATGCAAATCATTATGTAGAAATATGATTATTTCAACAATATTATTGCGGTATTGTTAAATACCATTTTTCCCTCACTTGTGAACAAGATCCCGCGATACTTGAACTCCCTAGCTTGGGGCAGCAACTCACTCCCAACCGGGAGAGAGCACTCCACCGTTTTCTGGTAGAGAACCATGGCCTCAGACTTGGGAGGTGCTGACTCCCATCCCGACTGCTTCACACTCAGCTGCAAAATGCTCCAGTGCATGCTGAAGCTCACAGTCTGAAGAAGCCAACAGAACCACATCATCTGCAAAGAGCATAGAAGCAATTCTGAGGTCCCCAAACTGAACATACTCCTCCCCCCGGCTACGCCTTGAGATTCTTCTATCCATGAAAATCACAAACAGAACCGGTGACAAGGGGCAGCCCTGGCGGAGTCCAACACCCACTGAAAACGTATTTGACTTTGTGCCGAGTATACGGACACAACTCTCACTCCAGTTATATAGGGACCAAATGGCTCGTAGCAACGGCCCCGGTACCCCATACTCCCGCAGTACCCCCCACAGGACTCTCCGGGGGACACAGTCGAAGGCCTTCTCCAAGTCCACAGAACACATGCAGACTGGATGGGCAAACTCCCATGCCCCCCCAAACAGCCTCGCAAGGGTAAAGAGTTGGTCCACTGTTCCAGGACGGAATTCGCATTGCTCCTCCTGGATCCGAGGTTCGACAATCGGTCGGAGTCTTCTTTCCAACACCCTGGCATAAGCTTTCCCAGGTAGGCTGAGCAGTGTGATACCCCGATAATTGGAGCACACCCTCCGGTCCCCCTTTTTAAAAATGGGAACCACCACCCCGGTCTGCCATTCCAATGGTACAGGGACACTGAAACCCATCCACCATGTTAAGGTGGCGATTCTAGGAGGGGGAGCACTTTGATGACAAACAGTATTTGCATGGGAAAGCAGCTCATGAGAGACAATTTTGTGTCCTAGGAGCAAAACGTTCTGATGGATGCAATCTGTACAAAGGAGAATAAGACCGGAATAAAGCAAGACTTTAGAATTTCATGATAAGAAGCATCACTGAAATATTAGAAAATATATAATATAAGCCTGGTCAAACAGGATATTCAATCCAAGGCAAAAATATTAGATGATTAGAAAAATCAAGGCAAATTATTCTGTGTAATTTTGTCCATGCAGTATCATAAGCTTTTGCTTTGTGACAGCCATTTGGGCTTAACCTCCAGGCGTACTATATGAGTATGAGGCCTACTGTATGAGGACTGTATGTGTTAGGGAAGTCTTACTCACCACCGCTGTTGACAACACTGCCCTTTGTACTCGGTACAGTTAAACATTCACCCACTCAAAATCTTATTTTGCCGCTGAGCAAATAACCACGGTCAATAAGGTCACTTTATGGAATGAATCACAAACATGGACTATTGAGTGGTTGAACCGTGCAGTTAGAACTTAACACTCCGGAGTAGTTTCCAATCGAAAACCAAACCTTTCATTAAGAAAACAGAAATGGAATTTACAAATTCAAAAAGTGTGATTCAATAGGCTATATTTGGTATGTCAACTTGCTTTAGTAACAGTCGGTGACATGTAAAGAGAGAGGGAAAATTTCTCTTTTCAGTAGTACCAGACCAAACTGTTGTACCTTCTACCCCCCTCTATCCATAACAGTGAAATTAAACATAAACGAAAGATAGACTTAGGCCCAGGGGTGGAGCAGCGACTTTAAAAGAGTGGGGGTTCTAGGGGTGGGATGTGAGCAACCTAAACCTCATTCACATATCTTTGTATAGTATAGCCCAATGTATTGAAAATGTCAAAACTAGAGTCAGTGAGTGGACTTCTTCGGTAGTCAATTTAAATTGAAGCAGCTTACACATTACTAAACCAGTGTCAGAAATAACATTTAAAATATCGCCTCAAATTGTTGCCCTCTATGGTGGGGTAGACTTGAATTTACAATAGTTGTGACCAGTGGTGGGACTAACGCGTTACAGTAATTTCACTACTAGTAGTGGTAAATAGTAAAGTTACGCATTATTATTCACATTTGAGTAACTAAATTACAGTTACTGAAAATGTAAAAGGGGCCGTTACTAGTAACTGTTATTTTCCCCATTTTACCGATTACAAATGTGTATTTTATTTAATTTTTTTTGCCTCCAGGTCACTCTTTAATGTTTATGCTCAAACGTGACTCTTTCCTGTTCACCTTTCTGTGTGCAGTTCCGGAGCTCACCATTCTGTATATCCCCCCTTTTTATGCCCCCTTAAAGTTATTTCATTAGCGTGAGAAAGACGGTTACAGCGAACCACACATGCTATTTAGGGTTTGCTATTTAAATCTGTATTGTTACCGAAGTATGTTTCATATTGAAGTAAATACTTTTTAAGGGGTACCTGGTATTCTAAATGCATATGTTTTGGTCCTGGAGGAAACTGTGGTAACTAGTAATGAACGTTTGCTAAGCGCGCTATGTTTAGTGGTTGTAGTTCTTAGCTAGGTAACATTGGCATACTGGCCAGCGAACGTCACAGCAGCGGTAGCAGCTTGAACAAAACTTACTGTTTGCACGGCTGATCTAGAGGGTGGCTTGGACACAAACAGTACGGGAAATATATTGTAACTTTAAACTTAAATAACGTTAAATGCTGACTATTTTCTTAAACGTAAATCATTTTGTTTTGTCCGCTTTGAATGTGGGAATATTATTTTCAGCTGGGAAAGTAAGCCGTAGAGTTTTGAGGCCTGTTGGTTGGCCTTTTGAGGCTAGAATAAATAAGTAGAACAAATATAAGTTTTTTGCAGTGCCTAGTAGACCATTAATGGTTTATTGGATTATTATTAGTGTTGCTGTTTTAATATATATATATATATTATATTTCCCTTTTGTGCCAGGGAAACAAAGAAATTGTAATAATGAAAAAATAACTGAACTGTTTTGAATAGGAATGCTAATCTTCATTAAGAATTTAATAGATCAAGAGATTCAAATTGAATGATTAAATTGAACAGCTTGCGGTCTTGTCTTTTGGTTGAAATTCACGGCAGGTGTGTATTCGTATCCCGTATGCCTTTTAAGAATGATGTCATCACATTGCTGCTAAGAGACACTAGTTTGTCGTTAGCACAAAAGACGATTCTCTGCCTGATTCACGTTGGTTAGTGGAAGTACAGATGCTTTTTCAGTTTAACCTACCACCAGTGACTCTCAATAAACTGAGTTGAACAGTCCCTCTTCTTCGGTGTGGTTATTGGATGAGGAGTTATGTCTGCCAACTTATGCAGGGTGCATAAGGGTGACAATTTAATTATTGAGGTGTCCGCTGGATGTTACCTTCAAATCGAAGAGGGTGAGCTGTTCAACTATGAAACGAGCTAAAACAAAGTCCAGAGTGGCAAAATTGCACACACAAAAACGATAAAACGAGTGCATTTCCACCACAGTGATGCTCTTCTGAGTTCTGACTAACATCGCTTAATGTTAATACCGGTGTGCGATTTGAGCACAAATTCAAATAAATATAATGTAATGTATGAAACGATCTTTCATATTTCAAAGCCCACTCTGAAATATTACCACACAGCTGACATTTTCTTTCCCTCTAATTTAAAAACGAACATGCGCACGGCAACAACATTTAGGCAAATTGATGCGACATTAACATTGGCCACTGCCATTAGTAAATGTCGTCTTATTTGCCGTTAGGCTGATGGCAGTCAACAAGTTCAATATCGGCCGCTAGTGATGTGCGGCCGATACATCTGTGATTCCCTAACTACAACCTCATGGGTAATGGCCTAACATGAGTGAGTTCAGTCACTTGTTCAAAGCTATGACTCTTAGGAAAACTTAGTTTGATTAGAAACCTGTCTAGTTTAGCTACAATGCTAATTTTTTAGTAGCTACATACATTTTCACGGTTTTATTGTCATTTACTCAATCTATAACATTTGCTGAGGTTACCGGTGTCTGAGCCAGTATTAAAGTCAAATTACACAATGGCATTTTCAATACTTGTTTCACTTGCTAATTATGTGATGCATCGACAGATGCAACACATATTGTTACCGGAAAGTAGTAGTATTATTATTATTATTATTATTATTATTATTATTATTAGGCCTATTTTGGCGCCTTATCAACGCCCGTAGTTGTGATCCAATAGATTCCTTTCCAGTGACCACATGTCTTGGGTATTGCAGTCCGCTGCGCTTACATACAGCTAAGTTATCGGTTCACGTGTTATATTTTTGAATTATTATTTTTAATAGGTTTTTGGCCCCATTGAAATGACTGGGCAGAGAATTTTCACGGTCATATACCACCATCTAGCGTTGATGTTATATTGTCACGTTTGTTCGAGCACGAGTTGAAAACTGCATCAGAGACTCCGTCTCGTTATTTGACATCGAAACATGGTGTCAGAACTGGGAAAGCTAAATCATAAATAACAAAGTTCAGGACATCTGCACCAATGCGCCTGTGAGTATGTAATAACGGCGTCACCATATCGCTAATTATTCCATAGTGGGTTTGCTCGTTTCTAGT